>PVIY010042631.1:0-20841 GCA_004026745.1 Myrmecophaga tridactyla | reverse complement strand
CCACGCAGAGAGGGGGAGGGTGGTGAGACTGCTCATCATGTTGGCTGGAGAGAGAGGCCACATCTGAGTAACAAAAGAGGCCCTCCTGGGGGTGACTCTTAGGCCTAAATTTTAAGTAGACTTGACCTATCCTTTGTGGGGTTAAGTTTCATATGAACAAACCCCAAGACTGGGGGCTCAGCCTATAGCTTTGGTTGGATAATTAGCTTTTCTATTACAGGAAAGTAGGATTTTGATATTTTGATTGGTATTACATTGAATCTGTAGATTAATTTGGGCAGAATTGACATCTTATTGACATTTAGCTTTCCAATCCATGAACATGGAATGTCTTTCCGTTTACTTAGGTCTGCTTTGGTTTCTTTTGGCAATGTTTTGTAGTTTTCTGTGTAAGATTCTTTACATCATTGGTTAAGTTTATTCCTAGGTATTTGATTCTTTTAGTTGATATTGTGAGTGGAAATTTTTCTTAGTGACTTCCTCAGGTAACTTATTACTAGAGTATAGGAACACTACCAATTTTTCTGTTTATCTTGTATCCTGCCACTTTGCTTAATTTATTTATTAGCAGTAGTGACTTTGTAATAGTTTTATTGGGGTTTTCTAAATATAGGAGCATGCCATCTGCAAATAGTGAAAATTTTACTTTCCAGTTTGGATGCCTTTTATTTCTTTTTCTTGCTTAATTGCTATAGGTATTACTTCTAACATGATGTTGAATAACAGTGGTGACAGTGGGCATCTGTGTTTTTCAAGATCTTGGCGGGAAAGTTTTCACTCTCACCATTGAGTACAATGTTAGCAGTGGACTTTCAGTATTCCCTTTATCAGTGAGGTAGTTAGATTCAGGTGTCAACTTGGCCAGGTGCCTAGTTCTATTGCTGTGGATATGAGCCAGGGGCATGTGAAGCCCATCTGTTGCTGATTACATCTGCAGTCGGCTAGGAGGCGTGCCTGCTGCAATGAATGATGTTTGACTTAATTGGCTGGTGCTTAAATGAGAGAGCTCAATGTAGCACAGCCTAAACAGCTCAGCATACCTCATCTCAGCACGTGCAACTCAGCCCTGGCCTTTGGAGATGCAGAAAGGAATCATCTCAGGAAAAGTTGTTGGAACCCAGATGCCTGTACAGAAGGCTAGCAGAGGTCACCCTGTGCCTTTCCACGTAAGAAAGAACCTCAGTTGAAAGCTGCCTTTCCTCTGAAGAAGTATACATTAACTAAATAAATCCCCTTTTATTGAAAGTCAATCCATCTCTGATGTGTTGCATTCCAGCAGCTAGCAAACTATAACAATCAGGTTGAGAAGTTCTCCTTCTTCTATCTTTTTAAGTATTTTTATCAAGAAAGGATACTGGATTTTGTCAAATGCCTTTTCTGTATCAATTGAGATGATCATGTGGATTTTCCCTTTTGATTTGCTAATGCAGTGTATTGCATTAATTGATTTTCTTGCGTTGAATCACATTTGCACACCTGAGCTAAAACCCACTTGGTAATGGTGTATAATTCTTGTAATGTGCTGTTTGATTCATTTGGAAGCATTTTGTGGAGGGTTTTTTTTTGTTTGTTTTTTGATTTTTTGCATCCATATTTCCTAGAAAGATTGATCTGTAGTTTTCTTTTCTTGTAGTGTCTTTATGAGACTTTGGTATTTGAGTGATGTTGATGTCATAGAATGAGTTAGGTAGCATTCCCTATACTTCTTTTTTTTTGGAAGAGTTTTTAGCAGACTTGGTATTATTTCTTCTTAAAATAGTTGGTAAAAGTTACTTGTGAAGTTGTTTGGACCTGGGATTTTGGGGGGGATGGGGGGGTGGGGGCAGGCTTCTGATGACTGATTCAATTTCTTTACTTATGATTGGTTTGTTAAGGTCTTCTATTTCTTCTTGAGTCAGTGTTTGGTTATTTGTATTTCTAGGAAGTTGTCCATTTCATCTAAATTGTCTAGTTTGTTGGCATACAGTTTTTAATAGTATACTCTTATAATCTTTTTTATTTCTTTGGGATCTGTGGTAATGATTCCCCCTCTCATTTCCATTTTTATTTATTTCCATCTTGTCTCTTTTTTCTTTGTCAGCATAGATAAGTGTTTACCGATTTTAGTGGTCTTTTCAAAGTATCAACTTTTGGTTTTATTGTTATTTTCTTTATTTTTGTTCTTCATTTCATTTATCTGTTCTTTCCGCCCTGTTATTTCATTATTTCTGCTTGCTTTTGGATTAGGTTTCTGTTCTTTTTTTTTTAGTTTTCCCTGTGTACAGGTAGGTCTTTTATTTTAGCTCTTTCTTTCTATTGAATATATGTGTTTAGTTCTGTAAATTTCCCTCTCATCACTGTCTCCATTGCATCCCATAAGTTTTGATATGTTTTGTTCTCACTTTCTTTTGTTGCAAGATATTTATGATTTATTTTGTGATTTTTTCTTTGACCCACTGATTGTTTAAGAGCACGTTATTTAACCTCCATTTATTTTGTGAGTTTTCAGTTCTATGGCTGTTATTGATTTCCAGCTTCATTCCATTATGTTCAGAGAAAGTACTTTGTATAATTTCAATATTTTTAAATGTACTAAGAAGTGTTTTGTGCCCCAGTATGTGGTCTACCTTGTAGAATGTTCCATGAGCACTTGAGAAGTGTGTATTTCTTGCTGTTTGGGGGTGCAATATACTATATATATATATATATATATGTTAGGTCTAGTTCACTTATCATATTGTTTAGGTTCTCTGTTTTCTTATTGATCCTCTGTTTAGATGTTCTATCTACTGGAGAGAGTGGTATTTTGAAGTGTACCACTATTACTCCCTTCATTTCCTTTTTTTTTATCATGGGCAGGCACAGGGAATTGAACCCAGGCCTCCAGCATGGCAGGCCAGAACTCAGCCTGCTGAGCCACTGTGGCCCACCCTCCCTTCAGTTTTGCTGGTGTTTTCCTCATGTGCTTTGAGACACATTGATTAGTTACAAAAATAGTTGTGATTATTATTTCTTCATGGTGAATTGCTCCTTTTATTAATGGATAGTGTCCTCTTTATCTCATAACATTTTTACATTTAAAGTCTATTTTGTTATATATTAGTATTTTTATCATTACTGTTTGCATGGAAGTATTTTTTTCCTTACTGCTTTTATCCTTACTGTTTCAACCTATTTGAGTCTTTTGGTCTAAAATTAGTCCCTTGTAAAAACCATATAGATGGATCATATTTTTTTAAAACCTACTGCTAATTTGTGTCTATTTATTTATTTATTTTTATTGCTATATACTATATATTCACATACCATGTAATGATCGAAAGTGTAAAATCAATGTTTCACAATATCATCATATAGCTGTGCATTTATTATCAAAATGCACTTTTTTCTTCTTTTTTGGTGAAAAATAACATATATACAAAAACGTAATAAATTTCAAAGCACACCACAACAATAATCTGTGTCTTTTGATTGGGGAGTTTAATCCATTAACATTCAATGCTATTACTATACAAGCAGTCCTTACCTCAACCATTTTAACATTTATTGTTTATTTGTCAGATTTGTTTATCTTTTTATCCTTTTAGTTATCCTTATGAATGATCTTCATTTCTATACTCTCCTCCAAGCCTCTGTCCACTGAATTTTTTTTTTCAGCCAGAAAAACTCCCTTTAGTATTTCTTTTAGGGTAGTTCTCTTGTCAACAAAATCTCTCAGCTTCTGCTTACCTGTGAATATTTTAAACTCTCCATCATTTTAGAAGAACAGCTTTGCTGGATAAAGAATTCCTGGCTGGAATGCAGGGCAATATGGTGGTGTATGGAGGTGGGGAATTTATTTAGTCCTCTATGGAAGCTAGTAAATAGCCCAGAACTGTATGGAACAAGTATTTAGGAAACATTCAAGACCAGACACACATTATACACCAGTCTGGAATGAATGGAAGGGCTGAGATCAGAGCACAGAACCATAAATAAAGCCCCCAAACTTCAGAGGGTGGCACCCCTCCCCCACTGGCACAGTAGACTGCTGAAGACACTTCTTTGTGGGAAAAGAAGAAGCAGTCTGTAATAGGAGCAAGGGAAGATAGCTCAACCAAGCTCCAATTGCAGTTTTAATGAACATATTTAGACAGCTGAATATAAATTCCAAGCACAGATAAGCCAAGAGAAAGCAGGACAGCTTTCTCTGCTTGAGGTATCTCCCACCAGAGAGGAAATGGGGCTGATGAAAAAAACAAGCAAGAGTGACAACAACAACAAAACAATGGAGCTTTTGAAGTTAGCCAGACTCAGAATATTGTCCCTTTATAGAGCCAGGTATGAACTCTGGTTCTTGAATCTTGGGGGCTAGGAACTGGTTCTGAAAATTTCTTTTCTTTTCTTTTTTAAAGTATTCTAAGTAACTCATAAGAGAAAGCCTCAGGCATTTTCAATTGTCTGTGCTGACCCAGGCAAGGGCAGAGGTAAGGTAGGTCTTAGAGACAAAATAACAAGTCACGTGAAGGACATACTTCCCTAAAAGGCACATCTTCCCCAAGAAAAGGTGGGAAGGTCCGGCTCAAATGGCAGTCCTCCTTCAGAAACAGCCTTGCACCTCAGTATCTGTCTTAACCATGCCCTTGGCAGGCTGAGAATTAAAGGCTCCACGTGACTTTATGCCAGTGGGGAGCTGTGAGCTGACAATTGCTACCTGCTTGGCTGAATAGGAAAAACACAACATCTAAATACTCCACAGGAAAGTCAGATAACCTGCTGGGTCTCATCCTTAGGGAAACTTGGTACTGATTACATGCTTCTCCTGAGACTTGGGCCTGCATTATCTGGGAAAAACTGATTGCGGTCATTAATATCTGGGGACCCTTCTCAAAAAAAGGTTATATAGGCAGGGTAAGAACCAGAAGAACAAGGGCTGAAAAATTTTGATAATTTAAATAGAAACTATAGGAGGTCTAGAATAAGTTGAGCTGAATGTCATAAAAACAAAACAAAACAAAACAAAAAAACAGAGAGCAAAGCCAAACAACAAGAATATCCTAGGTAAAAGAGTAAAAGCAACTTCCAGAATAAGCAAATCCAGAGAATAAGATGCTGAGACACCAATAAGAAATTATGAGTTATAAAACAAACATATGGTTCAGTCAAAGGAACAAACTAACACTGCCAATGGGATGCAGGAGCTGAAACAACAAATTAATGGTCAATCAAGCATGATAAATCAAATGAAAAATAAAATCAATGAGTCGAGGGAAGATATGGCAAAAGAGATGAAAGCTATAAAGAAGACATTGGGCAACCATGAAGAAGAACTCAAAATCTTGGAAAAAGCAAATGTCAGAACTTTTGGGAATGAAAGGCAAAATAGAAGAGATGAAAAACACAATGGAGACTTACAACAGCAGATTTGAAGAGGCAGAAGAAAGGATTAATGAACTAAAGGACAGGACATCTGAAATCCTACAAACAAGGGAAAAGTATAGAAAAACATAAACAGGGTTTCAGGGAATTAAATGACCATATGAAGTACATGAATCTATGTGTTATGGGTGTCCTAGAAGGAGGAAAGAAGGGAAAAGGGGCAAAAAGAATAAAGGAGGAAATTATCACTGAAAATTTCTCATCTCGTATAAAAGACATAACATTACAGATCCAAGATATGCAGCATACCCCAAACAGAATATATACACATAGACCTACTCCAGGGCACTTACTAATAAAATTGTCAAATGACAAAGACAAAGAGAATTTTGAAAGCAGCAAGAGAAAAGTGATCCATTACATACAAGGGAAGCTCAACAAGACTACTTACTGATTTCTCAGCAGAAACCACAGAGGTGAGAAGGCAGTAGTATGCTGTATTAAGATACTGAAAGAGGAAAAATTGACAACGAAGAATTCTTGGCAAAACTGTCCTCCAAAAATGAGGGAGAGTTTAAAGTATTTACAGACAAATAGTCACTAAGAAAGTTTGTGAATAAGAGACTGGCTCTACAGGAAATACTAAAAGAAGCACTAGAGGCAGATAGGCAAAGGCAGGAGAGAGAGGTCTTCAAAAAAGTGTAGAAATGAAGACTAGCAATACCGGTAAGAAGAGAAAAATAATAAGATATGACATATAAAATCCAAAAGACAAAATAGTAGAAGAAAGTACTGCCTTCACAGTAATAACATTAAGTGTTAATGGATTTAAGTCCCTAATCAAAAGACATAGACTGGCAGGATGGATTAAAAACAGGACCCATCTATATGCTGTCTACAAGATACTCACTTTAGACCCAAGGACAAAAACAGATTGAAAGTGATTATAGAGGGATATAGAGGTATGGGATGCTTTGGGTGGTCCTTTTTATCTTTATTTTAATTAAAAATTTTTTTTGGAGTAACGAAAATGTTCAAAATAGATTGTGATGATAAATGTCCAACTATATGATGATATCGTGAACCACTGATTGTATAACTTGGATGATTGTATGGTATGTGAATGTATAATATCTCAATAAAAAGAAAGAAAAAGAATCTTGGTTGGCAATTTTTCTCTTTCAATGTGTTAAATATATCATACCACTGCCTTCTTGCCTCCATGGTGTCTGATGAAAAGTCAACACAGTTTTATGTGGCTTCCTTTGTATGTGTTAAATCACTTTTATCTTGCTATTTTCAGGATTCTCTGCATTTTGGCATTTGATAGTCTGATTAGTATTTGTCTTGGAGTGGGTCTATCTGGATTTTTTAAAATTTAGAGTATGTTGGGCTTCTTCAACTTGGATATTTATGTCTTTTACAAGGGTTGGGAAATTTTCAGCCATTATTTTTATCAAATTTTCTTCCAAGCTCTTTTTCCTTATTTTCTTCTCTGGGACACCTATGATGCATATGTTTGTGTTGTCAATCATTTCCCTGGTATCCTGTTTAAATTTTTCCATTTTGATCTCTATTGTTCTTTTGTCTGTTAGAATTCAGTTGCTCTGTCTTCTAGCTCATTGAATGTTTTGTCTGGCCTTTCAAATATGCTGTTGTGTTTCTCTAGTATATTTTTAATTTCATCTTCAGTGTCTTTCATTTCCACTAGATCTGTTATTTTTCTGTGTATTCTTTCAAATTCTTCTTTATGCTCTCCTAGTGCTTTCTTAATATACTTTATGTCTTTATTGAATTTATTTATAAGATTTGTTTGAAATCTTTGATTCATTGTTCCAAATTCTGCATATCCTTCAACTTTTTAATTTGATCACCTGGCTTGGCCATATCTTCTTGTTTCTTAGTATGTCCTGTAATTTTTTCTGGTATCTGGGCATATGATTATCTTGATAAAATTATTTTGAAAGTTGGTGTCCCTTTCTTGTCTATGATTTTGTTGTTGATTAGGTTCATGTTAAAGGTCTTTTTTGGCACCTGGTTAACCAGTATTTCCTTGCCAAAACAGGGCGATGTTCCCATGCAGGGGGTGCAGACCAGTTCCAAAGGGCCTTGGGTAGAGGGTTAGGAAAGCAGCTTCCCGAGGCTGCACTTTCCCAGCCTTCCCTGTAGTTGGTGCTCTTCAGCAACCTATTTCCCACAACCCTACAAAGTTAGTTAGTTTGTAACCCACTGTCCTCTCTGTTTCAGTGGTGGGTGGAAATAATGACACCACGGTGCTGCGGGTGCCTGTCCAGAGAGGACCAAACCTGTGGGACCCCACAGTCCAAAGGCTGTGGGACCCCGCAGTCCAATTTTGCCCACCAACCATTGAATCAGAAGTGTGCTGTATCCCCCTCTGGTTTCTAGGAAGGAGGACCTACCCAACTCTCCAAGTACACAGCAGCCAACTGGCTGAAAAGATTTGTGCTGAAAAGAAGCTGGGGGCTTGGAGAGTGTGGAGGATGGGCACTGGGAACTACAGCTGACTTCAAACATTCACTGCTCCTGCCTGAAATGATCAAGGCCGTAGCACTCTGAGGGTCAATTTTGTTGGCCAACAGTTAGATCAGAGCTATGCTGTGTCCCCCTCTGATCCCAGGGTTTTCCTGTCTCTCCCAGTCCACAGCAGTCAGCTCGGCAAGAACCCAGTTACCAGAAGCTCCTGGCTTTGGGGTGGAGGATGGATGTGGGGAGTCCAGTCACTCACTATAGTTTTTCCATTGTGGTTTCTCCATTTCTTCATCCAGCTATTTCTTGTATGTTGCTAAGGTCCCTTCCTGATCTCCTGAGCCTCAGAACCACTGCTTAGACCATTTCTTCCTCTTCTCTGGGTGATTTTGGTGGAGGAGTGAGTTCTGTCTCTTCTTATTCCACCATTTTCCTGGAACTGACCCCTGGTCACTTTTAAACATGGTCTTGACTAGCCCGCAGTATGCTTCTCTGTGAATTGGAAGCATGTGCTTACTGTAGGGGTAAACAAGGCTTGGCAAGCCAGAGGCTTGAGGAGCCATTATCATGATGCTTGTTCTGGACTGGTTCACATTTTGGTTGCAGGATTGCTGCACTATAGATATGTTTGTGCAAAGATAAAGGCAAATTGAGGTGTTCTCACACTCTCAACTGATGCTCACCTTCAGGGCACAGACTGAAGGGCTTTGGGTTCTGACTTAGTTTCCAAATTCATCTCCCTCTGTCTTTCACATATTACTTCTAGCTCAGAAAACTCCGGAAAATGGGATCAATTCCCTTTCTTTTTTACATGACAATCTTTCAATATTTTATGATTCAAACTCTTGTCTTCTCATTCTTTGCACCATGATTTTGAAATTCTTTACCATGCTCTTCTCTCCCCTTCTAGCTGAAGTTCCAGTTTGTCATCTTCCCTCGAATTGAGCAAAATATTCTAGACATATTCTGATTAGTGAAGTAAAAGTGTGCTTTAATTGCACACTCACTGTGTTTCTATGAATGTTGGCTAAGAGGACATTCACATTTTTTTTTTCTGCCAGCAGCACTAGGCATCGGTTTGATCAAGAACACAAAGTCATCTAAAATCTTTGAGCTTAATTCGCATCTCATTTTGTACAATTTCAATTTTTGTATGTAGCATAGGGCTTTTCCTGTATCTCTTTATCTAACACCTCATTTGTTTGTATAAAAAGTTTACTATTCTTCATATGTTAGTATCCTTACTCCCATAGAAAAGGCCACCCATTCTTTGTTCCTATTTTTAAAGGTACGAGTACTAATATTGGTAATAAACCACTTTAATTAGCTTTAGCTTATTTTAGACTAAAGCCTCAGTTCAGATTCATAGTGTTGACACAATTGTGAACACCCTTGTATTTTTTCTTAATTTCTTTTCATCTATAATTTGGTAAAGTAGTTGCACTAGTACATTGACTAGAGACTCCAGTTGCACTTGACTGGTGCTAGCTGTGGTATCACTATGTTAGCTATAGGGAAGATTTCTGCATGTTTGATACATCTTGAGAATAACTACCACATCTTGAATACTCTAAATGCATTAGAGCATGGAGGATCCTTTCCTCAGAGACCAAAAAAGGAGTCAAGGGAACATCTACCAAAGTTGGAAGAAATAATGAATAAAGTCCAAGGTCACCGTGGAGAAGTATCTTATAGCAACCACTTTTCCTTGCTTCTGTACGTGTCCTATTTAGCTACTAAATAGAAAAACTCAAAGACATCAAATTAAAATATTTCATCTCCCCCCCCTCCTCCCAGGAGACTTTGTCTCCCTGTGAGCTAGTGAACAAGTAAGTGGTTTGGCATGAAATATTTAACTGCTTCCAAGGAAACCAATACCTATTTCTGAAAAGATTCAATTGTGAAGGCAGTTTGTGAAGAGGGCTTTAGGGAAATGTAAAACAAAACAGATTGCTGTCCCCAAACTCCAGGTCCAGTGAAACACATCTGGTCCTTCAATTTCTTTGTGCTTGACCTATTTTATGGATATTCATTTTTTGTTAATCTGATAAGGCCCAATCTCCCTAGCAGCCTAAGGAAAACACAGAGTGGCCAAGTATATATATATATATATATATATATAATGCTAATGTGAATTGCCCCTTATATCCATGTATGTCTGTTTCAGTTTGCTCTGTTATAGACTGACATCTGGTGGTCATGAGAGATCAATCAACTGTCCTTGACGTGAAGAATTCCATAAAAGCAAATGCTTGGCCATTTTGTATTCAGCTGTCACCAGTAAACATTCTGCAGTGATTATTTTCATTTTCTCTTGTATATAAATCAGAGTGACTGAATCTGACCACACTTATCAAAAGCATTGAAAATATTTAGACCTAGAACTTCTACTTTCATAAATGTATCTCAAAGAAACATATGCAGACAGATTTATGTGAAAGCATGTTCCTCAAAGTGTTATTTATTATAGCATATTTGGAACTAACCCAAATGTTTAAAAATAGGGATTTTTAAAATTAGAGTGTTCCATAACATTGTACTCTCATGCTTTAGAACATTTAATGACATGGGAAAATGTTTATGGTATATTATGAAGTGATCAAAACAAGTAAAAGCTTATGAGCTCTGTTTTGGTTTTCTGTATTTTTCCCCTTTTGAAAGCATGAACATGTAATATTTTTGGAAATCAGAAAAATAAAAACACCGTAAATACTTTGCATATAAGTTTACCTGCATAGTTGGGAATCAGTGTGAATTTTTTTTCAAAATAACGAATCCTTTAAGATATCTTCTTATAACTTTGTCAAGGAAATATGCTTCTGTAGAACACTGATGTAAAAGGTCATGAACAATTGCTTCACTTCTCAGGATCAGGAATAATCCGGGAAGCTCAAGCTTGCAGCTGCTGCTTCCAGTTTGTTAATGGGTCTTGCAGCTCAGACAAAAATCATGATATTTCTTGCACGACTTTAAAGACTCATTAATTTGCCGTAAGCCTTGTATTTTGCTTCCAAGAATAGTTGAGGATGTGAAAGAAGATAGCAATTGAAATCACTGTGTAAGAATCAGCTCTGTCTTATAATTGGACACAATCCATTTCTCAAAGTGTTTTTAAGGCATAGCTTTATGATTTCCTTCACACAATGGAAAGGTATATATAGACTACTTTGCTTGTTTTACTAGATGATTAGTCTAGAAAGGAAAGGTTGAAAAGGATCTCACAGGTTTTCTTGAATGAAGCTAAGAGCAGCTGCCCTTGGGTCCTGGAAGCAGCAGTGTGGCTAGCTGAAATACCTACAGGGTGCTCCTCTTATGTGGCTTTACATTTCACATTTGTTGGCTTAATATATTTCGACCTGATTTCCATTTACATGGCTAACATGTCACTTTTGCTTACCTTTAGGGCCCCAAGTGGCAGCTCCAAGAACAGGAAAATCATTTTCAGAGCTCCCTGCTGGTTCTATTACCAGCTCCCATTCTCTTAATCAGACAGTTGGCGTCTTTCTTTATTTAGCCATTTGGTCAAAAAACTTTGATGGCTGTTACAGGAATAGTTTATGGTTTTCACACTCACAGGTATTAACACTGTTGTTAGGTTAACAAACAGGGATTATATTTATCTTCTAGTTGGAATTATGTTTCCTAATGGATCTTTCACTGAATTAATTATGCTCAGTTCTTGGCTGGAGCATAGCCAATGTTGCTGCTTAGCTTTTCTTAAGGAAATGGAAATGAAATATAACTCATGTACATTAACCTGTGTGTGTGTTTTTTAATAAATATGCAAAGATAAATTTACTTTATCAGTCATCTATTATCTTAACAGTTAGAAAGTGAATACACATAGTAGAATAATTCAAATGAATAATAAAAAAATGTTTAGTTATAGAGTCCTCTTGTGCTGGGTTTATTTTAGGAATTCAATAAATGCTCATTGACCATTTCTTATTTTAGTGCTATTTATTTTTATCTAAGTAAAACAGAGTCTCAAAATAGCATTCAATGGAAGATATGATTCAATGCACAAATATTCACATTATTTTACAACCTTTTGGGGGTCAACAAAAGATTAAGTTCTGTGGTTGTCATATAGATCTTCAAGATATGGTGGAGAATGTATATCAATGCCAGAGTTATAGGAAGCTAAGAACAGAAGAATTCATTTTTCAAAGTTAGACCATTCTTTAATTTTTTTTTTTTAGAGAAGTAAGTTTACAGAATGATCATGCAGAAAATATGAAATTCCCATATACCCACTGTGGTAGTTTGGAGACTGTATGTACCCCAGAAAAGGTTGTGCTCTTTTGATCTGTGCCTGTGGGTATAGATCTATTTGGGGTGGGACCTTTTTATTTTTAGGTGTATGGTCTGGGAATTGAACCTGGGTCTCCCACATGGAAGGTATCATGCGTGTACCCTGGGTGGGACCTTTTAAAATGTAATTTTATTGAGCTATATTCACATACTATATAATCCATCCAAAGTATACAATTAATGATCCATAGTATCATCACATAGTTGTATATTCATTACCATGATCATTTTTAGAACTTTTGCATTACTCCAGAAAAAGAAATAAAAAAATAAAGAAAAACCCAAACATCCCATGTCCCTTACCCCTCCCTCTTATTTACCACCAATAGTACACTCATATATACATATGAGTAGAACAGAACAAAACATCCAGAAGTAGATCTATACAAACTTGGGCAATTGATTTTTTTTTGTAATATAGTCATGTAATCTTTATCAAAGATCAGGACTACAGGATTAGAGTTCAACAACTTCAGGTATTTCCTTCCAGTTATTCTAAAACACTAGACACTGAAAAGAAATATCTATATAATGAGTCAGTGTTTACATTCATTTGTTAAATCCTAATTTCTCTGTTACACCTCCTCCCTCTCATTAGATCTTTCCTTCAATCTTCAGGGACATCTGGGTAAGAGCACTTTAACTTCTTCATGCTAGAAAGGGGCTTGACCTTATGGGGTAGAGGAATGAAACCTGATGTTCTTGGAGAGACTGGAACCTCTGGGTTTCACTGTTTATTTGGCATAGGATCAATATGGAGGCTTAAGTTTCTGAAAAAATGAACTTACTAAGAAAAACCTTCACAGAAGCTTAGATCGAGCCCTAGGGAACTCCCTATGATTATCAGGAATACTGTTGGCAGGGGCTTGGCATATTGTGGTAGTTTGCAAAATATGGCTAAAGCTTGTATAAGAGGAACCTCCAGGATGACCTCTCAACTCTATTTGAAATACGTTAGCCACTGAATCTTTATTTTATTCCATTTCTTTTCTCCCCTTTTGGTCAAGAAGGCATTTCAATCTCATGATGCCATGGCCAAGCTCATCCCTGGAAGTCATGTCCCATGTTGCCAGGGAGACTAATACCCCCGGGAGTCAGGTCCCATGTGGAGGGAAGGGTGAATTTATTTGCAAAATTGGCTTAAGGATAGAGACCACATCTGAACAACGAAAGAGACTCTTTGGGGGCAGGTGTGTGACTCTTGGACATAATTACATGCAGGTCTACCTGCACCATTGAAGAAATAAGTTTCATAAGGGCAAGCCTCAAGATCATGGGTTTGTCTTATTAAATTGGGAGTACCTAATGCCTGAGAGAATACCAGGAATCCCCCAGGTGGGGAAATTTAATAGTTCCCCATTTTTTCCCAGTCCTTCAGGGGGAATTTAGAAATACTTCTTTATTTTATGCCCCCAATACTCTGAAATGTACCAGGTATTACATTAACCTATACAGAATAATAAGATCTCATTCCTTATTTTAGGTTCCATGTAATTAAGCTGTGTCAATAAACTGACCACACAGGTTAAATTAGGTAGTGTGCTACATAAAATTTAAATTTTGAAGCAAATGTGTGGAACCTTTTGGTGAGGTTATTTCAATTGAGATGTAACCTACTTTGTTTGAGGTGGGTCCTAATCCCCTTAGTGTAGTCCTTTGGAAGAGGAAAAAGGACACACAAAGATGAAGCCCAGAGGGCTCAAAGAAGTTCCAGAGAAGCTGAGAGACAACAATACAACAGAAGCTGAGAGGAAGCCACTGAAGCCAGGAGCTGGAAGCAATGAAACGTGGGAGAGGACTAGCAGATGTTGGCCATGTACCTTCCCATGTGACAGATGTGTGCTAGATGTCGGCAGCCTTTCTTCAGAGAAAGTATCATCCTGTTAGTGCCATAATTTGGACATTTTCATGGACTTGGAACAGTAAATTTCTAAGCTAAAGAATCCCCATTGTAAAAGTCAACCCATGTCTGGTATATTGCATTCCGGTAGCTTTACTAAGCTGAAACACCCACCCCTATTTTTTGCATTAGTATGGTGTCTTTGTTATAATTGATGGCAGATTATTATTATAATTGGTCAATTAACTGTAGTCCATAGTTTATATAAGGGTTGATGCTTGTGTGGTACAGTCCTCTGGTCATTGTTTTTTTAAACTTTTTATTCTAGTGGCATATATATATATACCACATAAATTTTCCTAATTTAAGTATGTTCAGATATATAATTCAGTGGTGTTAATTACATTCACAATGCTGTGTTACCAGCCCCACTATACAACACCAAATGTTTCCATTACCCCAAACAGAAACTGTACCAATTAAGAATTAATTTCCCATTCCCTACCCCCATATTAGCCCTTGGTTACCTGTATTTAAGTTTCTGACTCTACAAATATGTTTATTCTAATTGTTTCATGGTGAAATAATAAAATATGTGCCCTTTTGTGTCTGGCTTGTTTCACTCAAGGTTCATCCATGTTGTAGTATGAATCAGATCTTTGTTACTTTTTATAGATGAATACTATTCCATTGTATATATACACTACATTTAGTTTATCCATTCATCTATTGATGGACATTTGGGATGCTTTCATTGTTTGACAATTGTGAATAATGCTGCTATGAATTGATGTTGCAAATATCTATCTGAGTGCCTGCTTTCAAATCCTTTGGGTATATATCTAGAAATGTGATTGACATGTCCTGTGGTAATTTTATACTTAACTTTCTGAAGAACCGCCAAACTCTTTTCCCCAGCAGCTGCACCATTTTACATTCTCACCAACAATGAACAAATGTTCCTATTTTTCCACGTTCTTTCCAACACTTGTAATTTTCTGTTTTTTTTTTAAAATAGTAGCCATTCTAGTGGGTGTGAAATGGTATCATATTATGGTTTTGATTTGCATTTCCTGAATGGCTAATGATGTTGAACATCTTTTCATGTGCTTTCTGGCCATTTGCATATCTTTTTTTGAGAAATGTCTATTTGAGTCTCTTTCCCATGTTTTAATTGGTTTGTTTGTCTTTTGTTGTTATATTGAAGAGTTTCTTTATAAATTCTAACTCTTAATCCCTTATCAGCTATGTGGTTTCCAAATATTTTCTCTCATTGTGTAGGTTCCTTTTTTTTTCACATGGGCAGGCACTGGGAACCAAACCTGGGTCTCTGGCATGAGCATGTGAGAACTCTGCCACTAAACCACCATTGCCCTGTGTAGGTTGTCTTTATTTTCATGATGAAGTCCTTTGATGCACAGAAGTTTTCAATTTTGAAATTCCATTTATTTTTTCATTTGCTTTTGAGCCATCCCCTGCTTCTCAGGACCAGCTAACACCATTTTTTTCTCTTTTTTTGGCTAGTTCCTCATTGTGCACCAACCATGAGCTCCCAGGTCCTTAGAATTATTCTGCCAGAATTGGAAGCATCTATCAACTACCTGGTCAACCTGTATCTGTGAGCCTCCTACATCTGCCTCTCTCTGAGCTTTTATTTCCACCATGACAATGTGGCCTTCACTAACATGGACACTTCTTCCACAAGTTGGTGTAGGTGAAGCTTGAGGGTGACCAGCATCTCTTGAAGATGCAAAGCCAGTGCTGTGGCCATGCCATCTACTAGGATGTGTAGAACCTGTCCCAAAATGAGTGAACCTTGAACAGCATGTGTTCTAGTTTGCTAGCTGCCAGAATGCAATATAGCAGAAACTAATGGCTTTTAAAAGGAGGAATTTAGTAAGTTGCTAGTGTACAGTTCTAAGGCCGAGAAAATGTCCCAATTAAAAAAGTCTATAAACATGTCCAATCACAGACACCCAGGGAAAGATACCTTGATTCAAGAAGGCCAATGAAGTTCAGGGTTTCTCTCTCTATTGGAAAAGCATATGGCGAACATGGCATCATCTTCTAGTTTCTTCTCCTGGCTTTCTGTTTCATGAAGCTTCCTGGGAGGCATTTTCCTTCTTCATCTCCAAAGGTCTCTGGCTGGTGGACTCTGCTTCTTGTGGCTATGTCATTCTCTGCTTTCTCAGAAATCTCTCATTCTCCAGAATGTTTCCTCCTTTATAGGACTTCAGAAACTAATCAAGACCCGCTCAAATGGGTGGAGACATGCCTTTATCTAATCGAGCTTAACAACCACTCTTGATTAAATCACATCTCCAGGGAGATGATCTAATTACAGTTTCAAACATACAATACTGAATAGGGATTAGAAGAAACGGCTGCCTTTACAAACTGGGATTAGGATTAAAACAGGACTTTCCTAGGGCACATACATCATTTCAGACCAGCACACCATGGAAGCTACTACTGTCCTGGAGAAGAGTCCAAACCAGGCCCTTTTCACTCTTTCTGCCCTGGGTTCTACCAACACATAATCTTATCTCTGTGGCTTCTTTGAGAGCCATTTCCAAGATGAGGACGTGAGACTCACCAAGAAGATGGACAACCACCTGACCAGCTTTGGGAGGCTGGTATACCTGCAGGCCAGGTTGGGAGAATATCTCTTTTAAAAGTTTACCCTCAAGCATGACTAGTTGCTTCCGGAGCCCAGCGGCCTTTGCTGGGGAAGGACTCTCCATATTTCCCTGGCATCCAGTCTTCCTCCTCAGCCCCTCCTTCCTGCCAGGAGGAATAGTTTTAACCAACCACCTTGCTGCCTTCTAACAAGTTGTAGACCAAGTATAAACAATAAAACTTTTTGCAGCAAAATAAAACAAAACAAAACAAAACAAAACCCAAAAAAAACCCTGCAATTATCTTTTATCCCCCCTGAAATTATCTTTTAATGTGTTTCTTTATTGTCTATCTTCTCCTTACTTGGGCTCTCTGAGATACTTAGCTTTTTCACAATACATTCTTAACACCAAGAACAGAGCTTAGTATGCAATAGATAGCCAAAGTATTTATTAAAAATGTGCAAGACTGTTATTATTGTTTGTGTCCTACAGATGATGAGCAAGGAGGCAAGGTATCTTTAGGTGGTAGGGACTTGAACTCAGGCCCATCTGTCTCAAACAGAATCCCTCTATTCTACGAGTTGGCCACAACCAAACCTACCTTAATCCATGTCTGTACTTCAGATCCCTGATAGCTGAGCCCCAAGTATGGTTTGGGTGGGGAAACACTAATTGCTGTGTAGAGGCTCCCTGAAGTACTTCACTTATTAGTATGTTACATGGGAATCTTTCAAGTCTTTGAGATAAGTTATGGTTCCAGAAGTTTGAATGCACACCATAGAGGGATAATGCTTAATGTAGCATTTCCCAACTGTTCATACCACTTAACAATTTTTGTGTTCTCTGAGATGCTATGAATTTCTCTGCTGGAGGTGAGATGGGCGGGACGTTTCTGGAAATAATTTTCCTAAAATATATTTAAAGTGTATATATGAGAAAACGAAAAACAAAAATGAGAAATCTTTCAAAGGGAAGTGAACAATTGTAGCTTCTGCTTCCTTAAAATTTTGGAAGTATGCATTTCAAGATGAAATCAAGACGTTTTCCATGACCAAATGTAAGACTAACTGAATTTTGGGAAGGCTTCTTTTTACCTTTTTATCTTTGCTACAAAATAATGTGCAAAACAAGATTTTCATGGAATGTTGTAATAGAAATGAAATATATGCACATTAAGATCAGAGGCAGTAGGGTTTTAGTCTGCTTTCTTGTTGTGTTCATGGATTCCTGCTTGTTCTTGCTCTTCCCCACTGTTCTAGTTTGCTACCTGCCGGAATGCAACACAGCAGAGACGGATTGGCTTTTAATAAAAGGGGATTTATTTCGTTAGTTCTTCAAAGGAAAGGCAGCTAACTTTCAAGTGAGGTTCTTTCTTATGGGGGAAGGCATAGGGTGATCTCTGCTGGCCTTCTCTCCAGGCCTCTGGGTTCCAACAACTTTCCCTGGGGTGATTTCTTTCTGCACCTCCAAAGGCCTGGGCTGAGCTGTGAGTGCTGAGAGGAGGTATGCTGAGCTGCTTTGGCTGTGCTACGTTGTGCTCTCTCATTTAAGCAGCAGCCAACTAAGTCAAATGTCATTTATTGCAGCAGGCACGCCTCCTAGCCGACTGCAGATGTAATCAGCAACAGATAAGGTTCATCTACCATTGGCTCATGTCCACAGCAACAGAACTAAGTGTCTTCACCTGGCCAAGTTGACAACTGAATATAACTACCATACCCACCTTACATCCATCTTCCATTTCTAACTCCCAGGTGAAATCCCTTTAACAAATGTGTACATACACACCCTGCCCACACACAAATATGTAATTTAATTTCCTAATGTTCTGCTTCTCTGATTGACCCCTAACCAACAGAGCCCTCCTTGATAAATTCTAGTCCTTTCTTCGGAGATATCCACTGTTACTAATGCGCATTCATCTAATTTGTTTCTGTGCATGCACCGTACAGGTATCTGTAGAAAGACATGGCTTTATTTAGTGTGTGTTACTAAGTAGTCCTGAGACAATATGCAGTGGAAGGTGGGAGCTGGCTTGAAAACAGGTGAGGTATGGTAGGAATATTTAAGCCACAGAAATTGGCAAATGCTACAAATCAGGATGTTTATTTTTGGAGAGCTGGTTGTTAAGCATTTACCAATACATCACTGCAATTATGCACACACACACCCACACACACAAACACACTACACTATTTGCTCCATTCATTCTTGGTTTTTCATTTAATGCTTTTTTAATGTATGTTTTTATGTGAGATTGACATTTGTTTTCTTTTCTTGTTCACTCCTTGTCCAGTTTGATTCTCATGATTATGCTTGCCTTATAAAATGAGATGGGACACTTTCTTTCTTTTATGATCTGAAACAACTTGGATAATATGGGATATATAAAATACTTTAAAATTATTCCTTGTAATTACCCTTTAAAATTGACTGACTTGGTGCCTTTTTCAGACTTAGATCTTAGAGTACAATTTGACAGTCCTCCATGATATTTATAGTATTGTTTATAAGCTGTTTGTGATTTATATTTTTATTAAAATATATTTATATTTTTATTAAAAATTATCTACTTCTATACATTCACTCAAATGAGGATACATTTGTATTCATTATTCTTTTATATATATATATATATATATATATATATATATATATATATATATATATATTTTGCATGGGCAGGCACTGGGAATTGAACCTGCGTCTCTGGCATGGCAGGTGAGAATTCTGCCTGCTGAGCCCCCATTGCACCACCCTATTCTCTTATATTTTAAAAGTATTTTTTAAATCTGTAATTGTGTCCTCTTTTTAATTACTAAGATATTTATTTTTCTCAGTAATATTTGTTATATATTTACCTATTTCATTGATTTTTTCAAATAATCTATTTTTTACTTTGTTGGCAGGCTCTATTTTCTCTTTTAGTGTGTTTCTAATTTTATTAATTTATCCTTTATTTTATTGAGTTCCTTCTATTTTCTTAAAGCTTATTCTGTTATTGATTATATAGCGTCTTGATTTGAAAACAGGCTTTCATTTTATTCTCTTCCATTTTCTAATAAATAAGAGTACCTTATGGCTAAAATTGTCCTTTGAGTACTACCTAGTCTACAGGTTTTATAATATAGCACTTCTTTTGACTTATTTCTGAATAATTTTTGTTTTCTATTTTTGGCTTCTCTCTAATCCATGAGCTTATAATTATATTCCATTTTCTAGATGGATATGTATTTTTTTTTGCATGGGCAGGTACTGGGAATCAAACCCAGGTCTCCGGCATGGCAGGTGGGAAATTCTGCCACTGAGCCACCATTGTACCACCTGGATATGTATTTTTGACTCTCCTTTTGCGATTAATTTCTAGTTTTAATGCATTGCTCTCAGTGAATGTGACCTGAATACTTTCTACTTTGGGAATGAATTGAAATTTCCTTTACTGTTTAACATGTGGCCAATTTTTGCAATTGTCTCATGTGAGCTTGAAGAGAATAAATATTCCCTATTTTTCATGTGGGAGGTAAATAAAAAGTTCTCTATGTATCTGTCATTTCAGTCTTAGTTGTCAGTCATTTTTGAGATTCATTCTTTGTCTGTGAATGTTATTTTCTTCTATTCATCTTAGTCTTGGGGGAGGTGCAGGAAATGATTTTGACGGCATGTATTAAAGACCAGTTAGGATGATTGTTAGGGAGAGATGGGCTATATTACCAGAAGACTGGGCCAATAGTTCATCTTGGGGCTTGTCAGGCTCCCATTTCTTGAATGTTTCTAAGAATAACTATCCAAATCTCACTCTTGGTGCTTCTGTTGGAGGCAGATAATTTCTGTTGCACATTGTCTGGTAAAATGGAGAGAGGTTTCACGGAAAGAACTGAACTGCCTGGAAATTCTAATTAAAGAGTTCCGGTCAGGACTCCCTTCTGCTCCTATAGTCAATACTGTCAAGCGTGGGCGACTCTGAACTCCTTCCACCCCTTACTGTGGTCTGCTCATGTGTGTGTTTTGGTCTAGTATTTACTTCATAAACAAACTCTTATCTGCCTTCTTTCATTGGTGTCATTGTAGATTCTGGTCCAGTGAAGGTATTATATCTTATTTTCCAGCATAGTTGTGGATTTCAGAAAACAAATATCTTTTCTGGCATTTTTAGGCATATTTACAAAACATAGGTTGTGGGATATACTGAAACTATGATTCAGTTTTTAAACCAAACACCTTTATAGAGATCCCAGCAGAGAA
>PVIY010042630.1:0-20848 GCA_004026745.1 Myrmecophaga tridactyla | reverse complement strand
ACCTGAAATGCCCCCCCAGAGCCTGCTCCCCTGCCTTGCTGCCTGGAGCTCATTGGCAGTGTCAAGGGAGGGTCTTATTGGAATGCACTGGTCTACTCAGCTCTACTGCCTTCTCCTCCCCTTTGCCTGACCTCCTACTCCTCAAAAAACAACCTGGCTTTATAAGGGCAGCCACATTCTTCTTCCCTTGGGCAAAAAGCTGACCAGGGTTCAGAACCCAGAAGGAGAAGGAAATGTCAGGGAAGGAACTGCCCCACCTTTCCTTCAGGTGACTCTTCCCCTGCCTCCTTAATGTTCTCATTTGAACCTCCTGGTAATGGCCAACAGCTAACTAGTGTCTATGGAGTGCCTGGGCGGCAAGCCCTCCCTGGTGGTCTTTTACCCACCAGCACAGCCCCATCAGGGAGATGTGCTTATAGGATCCCTTTTTTCAGATGCAGAAGTTAAGGTTTCTGGGAAGTCACCAGACTTTTCCACAGCAGCTGCACCATTGGACATTCCCACCAGCAACGGGTGAATGTTCCTGTTTCTCCACATTCTCACCAATACTTGATATTTGCTATTTTCTAATAATGGCCATTCTAGTGGGTGTGAAATGGTATCTTATTATGGTTTTGATTTGCATTTTCCTAATGGGTGATGATGTTGACTATGTTTTCCTGCATTTGCATGTCTTCTTTGGAGAAAGGTCTGTTCAAGTCCTTTGCCCATTTTTTAAAATATCAATTTTATTGTGAATTATAACATATATACAGGAAAAAAGGAAGAAAAATCAATAATTTCCAAAGTACATTTTAGCAAGTAGTTACAGAACAGATTTCAGAGTTTGGTATGGGTTACCATTCCACTATTTCAGATTTTTCCTTCCAGCTGCTCCAAAACACTGGAGGCTAAAAGAAATATTAATGTAGTGATTCAGCAGTCGTACTCATTTATTAATCCTGTTTTCTGTTATAACTCCTCCCTCTCTTTTGATTCTTCTCCCAATCTATAGGGATCTTTGGGGAATGCGCCTTCTAACTTTTTCATGTTGAGAAGGAAGTGTTGACTATAAAGGATTGGGGGATGTAATTAGTTGATGATCTTGGAGAGGCTGGTCCCTGTGAGTTTCAGAATTTATTTGGCCTAGGAACCTTCTGGAGGTTATAGGTTTCAAGAAAGTGAAATCAGTGAATGAAATTTTATCAGCTCAGAGGCCCAGGCGTTCTTAAGAGTTAACAGGAATGGTGTTGGTTGGGGTTTGTCAAACCAACTTTGCCCATTTTTTTGGGGTGGGGAGCGGCGCATGGTCTGGGAATCGAACCCAGGTCTCCTGCAAGGAAGGCGAGCATTCTACCACTGAACCACCTGTGCACCCCCTGCTCATTTTTTTGATGCAGTTTTATTGAGATATATTCACATGGTACACAAACCATTCAAAGTATACAACCACTGGCTCACAGTATCATCACGTAGTTGTACATACATCTTCATAATCAATTTCAGTACATTTTCATGACTCCAGAAAAGAAATAAAAAGAAGAAAGGAAACCTAAATCTCCCCTAAGCCTTATCCCCCTCTATTACTGACCTGATATAGTGCATTTGTTACTGTTGGTGAAAGAGTATTAAAGTATTACTGTTAACTCTAGTTCATAGTTTGCAATAGGTACATTTTTTTTTACCATATACTCCTCCATTATTAGCTCCTTGTAATAGTGTTGTACATTTGTTTCAGTTCATTAAAAAACTTTTAAATATTTGTATAGTTAATCATAGCCATTGTCCACTACAAGATTCACTGTGTTATACAGCCTCATGTTGTACCTTCCAGCTTTCCTTCTGGTCACACACATGACTCTAAACTTCCCCTTTCCACTACATTCTCACACCATTCAGCACCATTAATTATTCTCACAATGACATGCTATCACCTCTGTCCATTTCCAGAGTTAAACATTTTGCACATATTAAAGCAGCTGTTCCCCATTCTTTAGCCTCATTCCATATCCTGGTAATGTATGTTCTATATTTTATGTCTCTGAGTTTATATAATTAGTTCATATCAGTGAGATTATTCAATATTTGTCCTTTTGTGTCTTACTAATTTCACTTAACATAATGTCCTCAAGGTTCACCCATGTTGTTGCATGCTTCGGGACTTCATTTCTTCTCACTGTTGAATAATATTCCATCTTATGTATATACCATGCTTTGTTCATCCATTCATCTGTTGATGGACACTTGGGTTGTTTCCATCTTTTGGTAACTGTGAATAACGCCGCTGTGAACATCAGCGTGCAAATGTCTGTTCATATTTTTGTTTCAGGTCTCCTGGGTATATCCCAAGTGGCAGGATTGCTCGGTCATGAGGCAGCTCTATACCTAGCTTCCTGAGGATTTTACCCATTTTTTTAAATTGAGTTGTTTGTCTTTTTATTCATGAGTTGTAGTTCTTTACATATTCTAGGCAGTAAACCTTTATCAGATATATGGTTTCCAAATATTTTCTCCTGTTCAGTAGGTTGTCATTCCACTTCTTGATAATGTCCTTTGATACACTAAAGTTTTTAATTTTAATGGAAGTCCCATTTATCTATTTTTTCATTCTGTTGCTCTTGCTTTTGGTATAAAGTCTAAGAAATCATTGCCTAATGCAAGGTCCTGAACATATTCCATGCTTTCTTCTAAGGTTTTTTTTTTAGTTTTAGTTCTTATGGTTGGTTAACTTTTTTGTGTGGTGTGAGGTAGGAGTCCACTTTCATTCTTTTGCAAGTGGATATCCAGTTTTCCAGTACCATTTGTTAGAAAAAGTATTCTTTCCCCCTTTGGGTGGACTTGGCATCCTTGCCAAAAATCAGTTGGCCAGAGATGTGAAGGTTTATTTCCGAACTCTCAGTTTTATTTCATTAGTCTATATTTCTGTCTCTTGTGCCAGCACCATTCTGTTTTGACTACGGTAGCTTTGTAATAAGTTTTGAAACGATGACATATGAGGCTTGCAACTTCATTCTTCTTTTCAAGATGATTTTGGCTATTTGGGGCCCTTTATGCTCCCATATGAATTTGATTATTGGCTTTTTCAGTTTTGCAAAAAGTTGGAATTTTGACTGAAATTGCATTGAATATGAAAATTGCTTTGGGTAGAATTGATATCTTTACAATACTGAGTCTTTGAATCCATGAACACATGAATCCTTCCATTTAAGTCTTCTTTAATTTCTTCCAGCAATGTTTTGTAGTTTTCTGTGTACACATCCTATACATCCTTGTTTAAATTTATTCCTAGTTATTTTATTCTTTTAGATACTATTGTAAATGGAATATTTTTTTTAATTTCCTTTTCAGGTTGTTCATCACTAGTGTCTAGAAATACCATTGATTTTTGTGTGTTTATCTTCTGTCCAGCCACTTTGCTGTATTCATTTGTTAGCTCTAGTAGCTTTGTTTTGGATTTTCTGGGCTTTTCTCTATATAGGATCATGTCACCTGCAAATAGGGAAAGTTTTACTTCTTCCTATCCTATTTATTTCCTTCTTACCTAATTGCTCTGGCTAGAACTTCCAGTTCAATGTTGAGTAACAATGGTGACAGTGGGCATCCTTGTCTTATTCGTGATCTTAGAGGGAAATCTTCCAGTTTGTCACCACTGAAAATTATATTAGTGGTGGAATTTTCTTGTGTGTTCTTTACCATGTTGAGGGAGATTCTTTCTATTTATAATTTTCTGAATATTTTTGTCAAGAAATGGTGCTGGATATTGTCAAATGCCTCTTCCGCATCAGTTGAAATGATTGTGTGTTTTTCCCCTTTGTTCTATTAATGTGCTATCTTAATTGATTTTCTTGGAATGAACCATCCTTGCATTCCTGATATAAATCCCACTTTATCATGTTGTATAATCTTTTAGTGTGCTGTTAGATTCAATTTGCTATTATTTTGTTGAGGATTTTCGTATCCATATCTATAAGGAATATTCAATGGAATTTTCTTTTCTTGTGTTATTTTTATCTGTCTTTGGTATTAGGGTGATGTTGGCCTCATAAAAGATTTAGGAATCTTCAGTTTTTTTGAAGAGTTTAAGCAGGATTGGTGTCAATTCTTTGAATGTTTGGTAAAATTGACCAGTGAAGCCATCTGATCCTCAGCTTTTCTTTGTTGGAAGATTTTTTGACTACTGATTCAATCACTTTATTTGTTACTGGTCTGAAAAGATCTTCTCTTTCTTCTCCTGCCAATATTTGGTAGTTTGTGTGTTTCTAGGAATATTTGTTGGTATAGAACTGTTTGTAATGTCTTCTTATAATCCATTCTATTTTTGTGAGGTTGGTAGTTTCCCCTTTCATTTCTGACTTTAGTTATTTGTGTCCTCTCTCTTTTTTTCTTTGTAATCTGTCTAAAGTTTTGTTGAGTTTTATTGATCTTTCAAAGAATCATCTCTTGGTTTTGTTGATTCTGTTTTTTTTTTATTAACATGGGCAGGCACCGGGAATCGAACCCAGGTCCTTTGGCATGGCAGGCAAGTGTTCTTGCCGCTGAGCCACCGTGGCCCGCCCTGTTGATTCTATTTTTAAAAAAGTTCTCATTTCATGTATTTCAGCTGTAATCTTTGTTATTTCCTTCCTTCTGCTAGCTTTGGGTTTAGTTTGCTCTTCTTTTCCTTCTCCAGGTATGAGTTTAGGTCACTGATTGGAGATCTTTCTTTATTTAACGTAAGTATTTAGAGCTATAAATTTTCCTTTCCACAGTCCTTTTGCTGCATCCCATAAGTTTTGGTATATTGTGGTTTCATTTTCATTTACCTCAAGCTGTTTCCTAATTTCCTTTGGGATTTCTTTTTTTGACTCCTTGGCTGTGTAAATGTGCATTGTTTAATTTCTATGTATTTGTGAGTTTTCTAGTTCTTCCTCTGTTATTTATTGTTATTCTACATTATATTGTGGTTCAGGAAGATACAGTATGATTTTCATCTTTTTAAATATATTGAGTCTAATGTTGTGGCCTAACATATATCCTGTACTGGAAAATGATCCTTGTGCACCAGAGAAGAATGTGTATTCTGCTGCTGTTGGGAGAAGTACTCTATATATGTCATTGGGTCTAGTTAGTTTATAGTATCAGTCAAGTCTTCTGTTTCTTTATTGACCATCTGTCTAAATGTTCTATCCATTACTGAAAAGTATATTGAAGTCTCCTACTGTTAATCTAGAACTATGTGTTTTTCCCTTCAAATCTATCAATACTTGCTTCTTATATTTTGGTTCTCTGCTTTTAGGTACATATATATTTATAATTATTCTATCTTATTATTAAGCTGACCCCTTTTATCAATAAACAGATTCCTTTTTGTGTCCTTTGTAACAGTTATTGAGTTTAGTCTGTTTTATCTGATAATATAGCTGCTCCAGGTCTCTTTTGGCTACTGTTTTCATGGAATATTTTTCCATCCTTTCACTTTCAACATACTTATGTCCTTGAGTTTAAGGTGAGTCACTTGTAAACACATATAAGTAAATCATGCTTTGTCCCCCCTTTATCCATTCTGCCAATCTCTGCCTTTTTTTTTTTGTTAGCATGGGCAGACTCTGGGAATTGAACCCGGGTCTCCGGCATGGCAGGTGAGAATTCTGCTGCAGGGCCACCATTGCACCACTCCAATCTCTGCCTTTTGACTAGAGAATTTGATCCATTTACATTTAATGTAACTACTGATAGTGTAGCACCTTCTACCATTTTTCTCTTTGTTTTTGTATATACCTTTTTGTTCCTCAATTCTTCCGTTACTGTCTATTTTTTCCTTTAATTAATCTTTTGTAGTGAATCCTTTAGAATCCATTTCTCATCTCCTTCTGTATTTATTTTTTCCAATATTTTCTTTGTTGTTACCATGGGGATTAAATTTACCATCCTAAATCTGTGACACTCTCATTTGATTTGATACCAACTTAACCCTATTATCATATACAAACTATGTCCTTCTATCCTTCCCTCCCCTCAATCTGTTGTTGGACTTTTGAGTTGTGTTTGGTTATTATGAATAAAACTGCTGTAAACACCTGAAGACAAGTCTATAGATGTATATATATATATTTTTTCTTTATTAGAGAAATTGTAGGTTTACAGAACAATTATGCATAAAATACAGGATTCCCATATGCCACCCTATTATTAACACCTTGCTTTGGTGTGGTATATTTGTTACGACTGATGAAAGCACATTTTAATAATTGTACTATTAACTATAGTCCTTGGTTTAACTTAGCGTTGACTGTTTGTGTTAGTGTGGTTTAATAGGTTTTTTAAAAATTTTTATTCTGTTAACATACATACAAGCTAACATTTCCCCCTTTGAACCACATTCAGATATATATTTCAGTGCTGCTAATTACTTCTACAATGTTGTGCTACCATCACCATCATCCACTATCAAAACATTTCCATCATTCCAAATAGGGACCTGTAGAGTTTAAGCCTTAACTTCCTGTTTCTATCCCAACCCCATCCTCTGGGAACCTATTTCTAGATTCTGATTCTATGACTTTGCTTATTCTAATTATTTAATATCAGTGAGATATTACAATATTTGTCTATTTGTGTTGGGCTTATTCTACTCAATATGATGTCTTCTTTCATCCATGTTGTTGCTTAAATCAGAACGTCATTCCTTTTTAATGCTGAATAGTATTCCATTGTATGTATATGCCACATTTTGTTTATCCATTCATTGGTTGATGGACACTTGGAGTGTTTCCATCTTTTGGCAATTGTGAGCAATGCTTCTGTGAACATCTGTGTGTCTGTCTCTTTATTGATATTTTCTTTATGTCCATCTATCATTTTCCTGATTTCCTTTTTGTCCATGTTTTCCTTTTGCTCTTTGAGCCTATTTATGACCATTATTTTAAATCTCTGTTGGGTATGTCCAACATCTGGTTTTCCTTACCGACATCTCCTGATGCTTTATCTTGTTTCTTTGAACGAACCATCCTTTTCTGCTTTTTTTCCTTAATGCCCTATCGTACCTTTCTCTGTGACTAAGATGTCTGTACATTTTAAGTTGATTTGAAAATGAAAACTCAAGCCCATGGTGAAGTAACTTCCCTGGACCTGGGGTGGGGAGTTTTTATCCAGACAATTCTCAAATGCTGCCCATCCCCCCATGCCCCCGCCTCCCCCTGCAGACATTGACGAATGCTCCGCACACTCGGGCATCTGTGGCCCTGGCACCTGCTACAACACCCTGGGGAACTATACCTGTGTCTGTCCTGCAGAGTACTTGCAAGCCAATGGCGGCAACAACTGTATGGGTAAGAAGTGTGATGACCACGGGGCAGGCACTTGTGGGAGGGTGACGAGCCTTGGAAGATTGTGCAGAGGTATGTTTGGGGAGGACAGAGAAGGAGGACATGGGGTATGTGAAGTGCTGGGTTTCAGCAGTGAACAAGAAGGGCAAGGCTGCAGGACTCAGGGTCCCAGGGCTGCCATATATGGCTGCCCAGGTTGTGCACCACCCAACAAAGACTGAAACTTGATTGACACCCCCAAGTATCTTGGGGGAGAGACATCAAGCCAGTGATTTTCAGATGCATCTGTAAATGAGTTCTCATCCATCCAACCCTCTCTTTCTCTGGCTCCGGTGACTCTGACCCAATCCTCCCCCTGACCCCAATGGCAGACATGAGAAAAAGCATCTGCTTCCGGCACTATAATGGCACGTGTCAAAACGAGCTGGCCTTCAACATGACTCAGAAGATATGCTGCTGCTCCTATAACATCGGCCAGGCCTGGAACAGACACTGCGAGGCCTGCCCCACTCCCACCAGCTGTGAGTGACCCTCCTCCACCTTCTTTTCCCAGCCTGACCCTCCTTAGCCCAGTGTTTATAGGGGCACAGCCCACTTAGGGTTCCCAGGTGAGTTCTCCCGGTTCTGTTGAGACCTCAAGAGTCAAAGTTATGTCCCTGTGCAAAGAAATCAGTTATGGTGGGCAGGGGGGTGAGCAAGGCAGCTTTCCTTCCATTTTACAGATTTTGAGAATTTCGGGGCTGGTTGTTCGGGCCTCGTTTGTTGGGAAGGCTGCTGAATTAAGGACTCACAGAGCAGTATGGGGATTGTGTACTAGCGAGTGCCTGGAGGAAGCAGAGAGCCCTGGACTGGGGAACAGGTGGACTTGGAGAAGCTCTGGGGAGGCCGGGGACCTGGATAGTATCTGAGGTTAGCATGAGGGAGGGCATTCCAGGCAGGGGAACAGGATGAGCAAAAACCCAGAGGCAGGTTGGAGCTGTACTTGTTGGCAGTTGAGACTGTGGAGATAATTGTGGACAGACTGCAGAAGTGAGGCAACACAGTAAAAGGAGCAAGTAAGGGCTTCTGGTACAATGGGGAGGGGTGATGATTGAGCATCTCTCAGTGCCCAGGGCTCTGTGCTGTGTTCTAGGGAAACCTCCGAGGAAGATGCAAGGCATTAGTTCTGATCTTGGGATTGTCAAGACAGATCATATTGTAGCCGACAAGTTTCATGCTGGGATTTAGGGATGGCCCTTGGTGATCTGAAGGGCAGATTGACTGGAGGACAAGACAGATGTCATGCCAGCAAGGGGGCTGGCTGAGATCAGATCATCTCTCCATGGTGCAGGTAGAGGGAAATCAAGAGAGGGACCATTCCATAAGTTTCGGGGAGCCCCATCTTTCCTGGGGATGTGGGTCAGGGTGAAGGGTCAGGGGAGGAAGACTTTGCTGATGGGGCTGGCTGAGGCCTTGAGCTTGAAATGGGGTTCATTATGGAAGGGAAAGTGGGATAGGAATGCCAGACAAAGGGAACAGCATGTGCAAGGCTTAGAGGCTTGATGGAGTGTGTGAGTAGGTTGGTGGGGCTGAAACCTAGGAGTTATAGTTCGAGGAAAGGTCGGGGCAGGAGGTAAGGTTCTTGAGGTCCAAACTTGAGGTCCTTGGGGAATGACTGAAGTCATTTAGGCCAGGAAGGGATGAGAAGGTTGGGTCTGTGAGTTGGAAGACAACAATGCCTGGGTCACAGCTTTATCTCTCCTCCCGTTGCTGGTCAAAGTGGACAGAGAAAGGAGACATGGAGACCAGGTAAAAGAGGCTGGGCTCACAGGGAGGGATACAGTGAGTGCAGAGGCATGAATGGGGGGCCTCAGGGGAGGTCTTGCCTGCAGCCCCCAGCCCCGCTCTGTTCTCCTTTACCCAGTGGACTATCAGATCCTGTGTGGGAACCAGGTTCCTGGATTTGTCCTTGACATCCACACGGGAAAACTCCTTGGTGAGTAACCACCAGCCCCTGCCAGTGGCCCCGTGACCCTTTGCTGCTGCCCTCTCCCACCTCTGAGCTTCCCCTACACCCTATCCCCCTCCCACCATACCCCCTCCCCCAATACCTCCAACCCACCCCCAACCCAGGCCCGGCTAGCAGTCCTGCCCCAGAAACACTTCTTTTTAAGTTCCATGAGGTTTTGTACAATTTAATACCCAATTGCCACATTCAAGTGTGGGGCGTTTAATCACTGAATCCACTTTTTGTTGTTTTAATCCCACAGATGTATTATCCTTATTTTTTTAAGAAAAGGATTTTTGTGACAGATAACATGCAGTTCACCTCTTTTCAACTCTGCTAACCTAAATCTCTTCTCGCTTCCCCAGAGGTTTAAAGCTTTATGCTTGGGAGTACTTCTTTCTATTTATTTTTTTCCCCATGCATTTAAACAGAATGGTAAGTCTCCCATTGGAAAGATGTGGTGGTATTTTCTGGGGATTTTTATGTAAATTATACAGTACCATGCATACATACCTGTTGGTCTGCAGCTTTCTTTTTTTCACCTGGCAACAGCATCTTGAAGACCAGGTCATGTCTTAGACACAGTGCTTCTCACCCCTTTGTCCTACTGCATAGTTTTCTCTGCTGTAGCTACATACAATCATGAGCTCCTGTTGATGGACATTTTGGTAGCTTCCAGATTCTTAAAAAAAAAAAAAAAAAAAAAGGTCTTATTGAGTTGCAGCCCCCATACCATGCACTGCACCCACTTGAAGTATACAATTCGGTGGTTTTTAGTATATTCGTATATTTGCAGAGTAGGGCAGCCTTCTCCTCAATCTAAGTTTAAAACATTCTCATCACCCCAGAAAGAAACTTCATACCCATTGGCTGCCGTGCCCTTTCCCCTCTCATTCCAGCCCTCCAGTCACCATTAATTTTACTTTTGCCACGGGTTTGCCTCTTTGGGGCATTTCATATAAATGGAGTCATATAATATGTAGCCTCTCATGAATGCTTCTGTCACCTAAGCGCCATGCTTTTGGAGTTCACCACATTGCAACATATTTCAGAACTTCACTTCCTTTTTATTTTTTCAGTTGTGCATTTTAACCATTAAAAGTGTTTAATTCAGAGCCATTAATTGCTTTTACTATGCTGTGCTCTGATCACCACCTTTCATTACTGAAACTTTTTCATCATCCCAAACAGGAATTCTGTACCCATTAAGCAATAACTCCCTATTTTCCTTCCGTCTGGCCTCTGGTAACCTCTAATCTAGTTTCTGTCTATAAATTTGCTTACTCTAGATATTGCGTTGAAGTGGAGTCAGACAGTATTTGTCTTTTTGTATCTGGCTTCTTTCACTTGGTTGGTTTTTTAGCCTTTTCCTCTCTTCTTTTTTTTTTAATTTTGAGATATGACATATATACAAAAAAAAAGACAGTAAGTTTCCAAGTACATTTCAACAAGTATCTGTAGAACAGATTTTAAAGTTTGGTATAGGTTATAGTTCCACGATTTCTTTTGTTTTTTCTTCTAGCTGCTCCAAGACACTGGAGACCAACAGAAATATCACTAGAATGATTCAGCAGTCATACTCATTTGTTAAATCCTATCTTCCCTGTTACATTCCTCCTCTTTAAATAACGTATATACATAAAAGCAATAAATTTCTAAATGCATCGTAACAATTAGTTGTAGAACAGATTTCAGAGTTTGGAATGGGTTACAATTCCACAATTTTAGGTTTTTATTTCTAGCTGCTCTAAAGTACTGGAGGCTAAAAGAAATATGAGTATAATGATTTAGCAGTCATACTCATTTGTTAAACACTACCTTCTCTGCATAACTCCACCATTACCTTTGATCTTTCTCCCACTCTTTAGGGGTATCTGGGCTATGCCCATTCTAACTTTTTCATATTGGAAGGGGCTGTCAATAATATGGGATAGGGGGATGAAAGGGCTGGCTCATCTACTTTTTTGTTTGTTTTTAAAATATTTTTATTAACAAATTTTCACACACATTACAGTCCATATGTGGTGTACAATCACTGGCTCACAATATCATCACATTGTTGTGTATTCCTCACCATGATCATTTTTAGACCATTTGCATCACTCCAGATTAAAAAAATAAAAGAAAAAGAAAAAAGAAACTCATACATCCCATACCCCTTACCCCTCCCTCTCATTGACCACTAGTATTTCCATCTGCCCAATTAATTTTACCCCTTAACCCCCTTATTATTTATTGCTTTCTTTCCATGTTTTTTTTTTTTACTCATCTGTCCGTACCCTGAATAAAAGGTGCATCAAACACAAGGTTTTCACAATCACATGGTCACCTTGTAAAAACTATAGGCATGCTTAATTTTAAATTGGCTTATGAAAGTTACTGCTCAAACACGGGTTTTAACAATGATTATATGGATACTTTATTTAAATATGCCTGTAATTAAGCCAACTAAGATATCCATTGTTAGTGGTTCTAAATGTGTTTTCTTAAATTTAAAAAAAAAGCTTAAAATAAGAACTATAGGTATGATGTTTTCAAGATACATCCATATTGTAGCATGGATTGGAACTTCATTCCTTTTTAGGGCTGAATAATATTCTGTTGTATCAACAGCCTGCGCGTTCTTTATCCATTCTTCAATTGAAATTGCCTGTTTCTTGCAACACCTGCTGACCTCTTTCTGCCATGAGAGGGTTTCTTTTGGCCACATCAGGGCTGGATTCTCTCCCAGGCTGCGGGGCCAGCAGGTGCCTTAGTTCAGGGTCCCCAGAATTTCCTTGGGGATGAACTGTTCATGATGTCTGGCACCCTTCCCAGACATCGACGAGTGTGGGGAGATTCCCGCCATCTGTGCCCATGGCGTCTGCATCAACCAGATTGGAAGTTTCCACTGCGAGTGCTCCACGGGTTTCCATTACAACAGCGTCCTGCTGCTCTGTGAAGGTGCCGCGCCCCACGCCTCCTGCCCCGCCCCCGAGATCTGTCCCACCCTCCCTGGAGTCTGGGTGAAATGCTAATCCCTAGGGCACGCTCTGGGCTCGTCATGTAAACGCTGTGAGCCTCAGTTTTCCCACCTGTACAATGGGACTCGGACGTTCCCAAAGCCCTCCATCCTAATAAGCGCTCTCCCTCCAATTCTGGCTGCTTCTGGAGAGATCACCCACGTCAGAAATCAGGGGCTGGGATTGCCGTTGGGTTCTGGCGAGAAAGACTTCTCCTTCCACCCCTACCCCCACCCTCACCTCTCTGTCCGTCGTATATTCCCGCCAGATGTAGACGAGTGTGCCAGCGGGGCCAGCCTCTGCCAGCAGAATGCAGGCTGCGTCAACGTCCCCGGAAGCTTCCGCTGCGAGTGTACCCGAGGATACAAGCTGTCACCAGGCGGGGCCTGCGTGGGTAGGCGGGGTCCTGGGGGCGGGGCCCACAGGTCAGACACCAGCAGGACGGGGCAGGAAGGTGCGAAAGGGGAATGCAAGACAGAGCTTGGCTCTGCCACCCTCTGTTACTCGGGTGGCGTGCTGCTCTGTCCAGGCCCGTGTCCTTGTCTATTCTATGGTGGGTGGGGGTGGGGGTGGGTGCCAAGAGCACCTGTTCGTAGGAGAGCCTTGAGGGAAAGGCTGAGCATGATGCCTGCAGCTTGGCAGGGCAGGTAGGGTCTCATTTCCCCCCACCACCACATCATTGGAGGACTCAGGGAAGCACTGCAAGGATGGGAGGGGGGGACCTGGTGACCCCACACTGCCTGCCACCCATCTCTCCTCCCAGGATGGAACGAGTGCCAAGAGATCCCAAATGTCTGTCGCCATGGCGACTGTGAGGACACGGAGGGCAGCTACAAATGCCGGTGTCACCATGGCTTCCGGGCCTCAGAAGACCAGACCCTGTGCATGGGTGAGACCCCTCCCTCCAGCTCCCTTCTGTCAATCCAAGCTGCAGAGGACAAGGGACTGGCACCTACACCTCCCCTGGTGGACTCACACCCATACAGGTGTGAGTCCTAGGTGAAATGACATATTTGCCTCCCGTGCCTCAGTTTCCTCATCTGTAAAGTGGGGGTGATGAGTGGTCCCAGGGATGCTTCCCAGGCATCACCCTCATGATGGCCCATCCATCTGGACAGAGCCAGGTGCTGGGAAGGTGGGTCCAGCCCTTCCTTCATTCCCCAAGCCCCCCGATGCTCCCGGCACGTTGAGCCTGGGATTTTGTTTGGGTAGATGTCGACGAGTGTGACCAACAGCTGTGCGGAAATGGAATCTGCAAGAACAGTGTTGGCTCCTACCAGTGCCTCTGCTTCCCTGGCTTTGAGCTGATGCCCAGCGGAGATTGCGTGGGTGAGCTGGCCGGGCTGGCAGGCAGACCTCAGTGTTCTCCACTGACATATGGACCCTTGGCCTGAGGTCATCCTTCTGAAATAAAGGATATTGCCCTGGGGTTTCCCCTGGAAAAATAAGCTCAGGGGTTGGGATTCCTCTAGGAAATGAACCAGCCACGATTTCTCCACACTCCTTCGGATATCAGGTATCAGCAGGGAGGTCTTCTCTAGAACCCACACTGCCGTCAGTGGCAGGGAGATGCATAGCACAGACAGGGAGGTAAGGAAGTAAAAGTCAGAGCTGAGCGATGCGACACTGATCGTTTAAAGCTGAGTGAAAAGCATGGACTCTGAAGTCAGGTAGCTTGAGTTCAAATCCTATCTTTGCCACCTAGCAGCTGTGTGACCCTGGACAAGTCACTTAACCTCTCTGTGCCCCAGTTCCCTCCTGTGTAAAAAGGGGGGTTAACAGTAGTACCCATTATGTTAATATCAAATCAAATAGACTTCTAAACAAGGACCATTGCTGTGGATTAAGAGAGGCATTATATAATGATTAAGGGGCTAGTTCTCCAAGGATACATAGCAGTCATAAATACATAGGCTCCTAATAACAGTAGTTCAAAACATATAAGGCAAATTCAACAGAACTGGAAAGAGAAGTAGACAGGGCGGCTGCCATGGCTCAGCAGGCAGAGCTCCGACCTGCCGTGCTGGAGGTCTGGAGTTCGATCCCTGGTGCCTCCTGCCCATATGCAAATTAAAAAAAAAAAAGCTTTAAAAAAAAGAAAGAGAAGTAGACAAATCCACCATTATCGTTTGAGTCTTCAGCACTCCTCTCTCAGTAATAGAACAAGTAGTTAGAAAATCAGTAAGGATATAGAAGACCTGAGTAGCACTATCAGCCACATAGTCTAAATTAAGTATGACAGTATTTGTATTTATAGAATATCCCATCCAACATCAGCAGAACTCACTTTCCTCCCAAATGCACATGGACATTCATCAAGCAAGATTATATTCTATTCCATATAACAAACTTTAAAAAAATTCAAAGAATCAAAAGTCATGCAAAGTAGAATCTCAGAAAGCAATGAAATTAAACTAAAAATCAATCACAAAAGATATCCAGAAAATCCCCCCAATACTTGGAAATTAAACAGCATACTTCTAAATAACCCATAGGTCACAGAGAAAATCTTAAAGGAAATTCGAAAACATTTTGGATTAAACAAAAATGAAAACACAAGCATATCAAAATTTGTGGGATGCAGCTAAGGAAGTCCTTAGAAGCAAATTCATAGCACTAAGTACTTTTTATTACAAAAGTGCTTACTTCACAGTATAGTTGAATGGCTAATAAGTAGAAGCCAGCTCAGAGAGCTCAATAAATTGATGTCACCGCTCTCAACTTTTTGATTCTTGGTCGACAGAATAAGAAAGGAGGCTCAGTCCTGCCTCAGGCTCTGAGTGACCCTGACCTTCCCATCTCCCTTTTGCAGATGTGGATGAGTGTGCCACCCTGGCAGGACAGGTGTGCCGATTTGGCCAGTGCCTCAACACAGCGGGCTCCTTCCACTGCTTTTGCCAGGATGGTTTCAAGTTAACGGCTGATGGGAAGAACTGTATGGGTGAGTCTCCCCGTGGCACTGGGAGGTGTCTCAGCCAGCTCCTGCTCCAAGTTTACCTGTGACTGGGATGGCTAAGTGGGCATGGTTCAACTGAATAGTCATGCATTTGTTTCAAGGTATAAGAAGAGAAAACTAAAACTAGCACATCACACCCACATCTATGCAAGTCTTGTGCTTTAGTGTATGATTGTCTTGGAAATCTTAAATTCTGCAATGAAGAGTAGTAGAGCTGCCAAGTGGATGCTACTTAGCTTAACATAAAGAACCTTCCTCCTTCTTCCCCCTCTGTTGGACATCCTCTGGCTGCACTTATGACTCCCACCAGGCTCCAGATAACCTTTCCCTGGCCACCCCGTTGTCCTGAAATCAGCCCTTCTCCTGGATCAAGCAGGGCCACCAGGAGGGCTTTGCCCTGGGGTACTCGACCTGCATGCAATCTGCAGGTGTTGCTCCCAGTCTGAGGCAAAGCCCCCTGGCTGCTGCTGGGACCCTTTCCGCAGACATCAATGAATGCCTTAGCCTCATGGGAATCTGCCTACCGGGGACTTGCCAAAACCTTGAAGGCTCCTTCCGCTGCATCTGCCCCCCTGGCTTTCAGGTGCAGAGTGAACACTGTATCGGTGAGTTTTCAGCAAGCCCTCCCAGTTCTGGGGCCAGGAAAGTGCCTTTGGGCCTCTCTTTCCCCATCTGTAAAATGGGATTACCAACTGTTGTGGTCATGGGTGAGGGTGGAGATGCTTTAAGCACAATGCCAAGCACAGCTCTGTGCACTCTTATGGTTTTATTCTGATTGCTTTTGGGTAACCAGGACAGTGCTGTCTCTCTGGACCCACCAGCTTTCTTGTGGATCTTAGCAAATGGCCAGATTGTGGGGTCTCCTTGCCCCTCTAAGCCCGCAGACATGGAATTCTTCACATGCTCAGTGGTGGTTGAGATTTTGAGAGATGCAATCCAGAGGAACATTTCTCACTTCTGGTCGTGCAATCTCGGGTCCCTCTGAGCCTCCGTTTGTCCTGGTCGACAATGGGACAGCTGACAACAGGCGGTGGATGATATACAACCTGGGCTAACCTGGGCCCGTCTGGCTTTATCTTCTCTAGTCCAGTCTTCCCTGTGAGCTAGCCTCATACAACCTGGGCTAATCTGGATGAGCCCAGCTTGATCTCCTCTGGTCTAATCTTAAAAAAGTGGGTTAACTGGGCCAGCCTGGCTTGACTTCCTCTGACCTAGTCTTCTGTCTCGGTTAGCCTTGTACACTCTGGGCTCACCTGAACCAAGCTGGCATGACTTCTGATCCAGTCTTCCATCTGGGCTGGCCTAATCTATTCTGGGCTAACCTGGACCCCAGTCTGACCCCACCTCCTCTGGTCTAATTTATGTGGTCTAACCTGGGCTAACTTCACCCAATGGAGACGAAATCTATCTGGTCTCAGTTATCTTTGCACAGTTTCAGTCTCTAAAGATGAACTTTTCTTGCCCATGACCCCTACCCTGGAGGCGCTGTGTAGGAAAGACCCAACAAACCTCCCACAAACACTGTCCACCTAGTGCCTGGGCAAGCACTTTGACCCCTGGGTCCTTCTGGGCTGGGCCCCCACTCCACCTGCCCCTTCTCATGGCTGAGGCAGCTCACCCTGGCAGGGGTCCCAGCTCATGTTCCTGCCTCCTCCAGACGTTGACGAGTGCTTAGAAGAGCCCAGCCTCTGCCTCTTTGGCACCTGCACCAACAGCCCTGGAAGCTTCCAGTGCCTGTGCCCATCTGGCTTTGTCCTCTCTGACAATGGGCAGCAGTGCTTTGGTGAGTCTGGAGCTCAGAGGCTCCAGGAGGAGGATGGGAGGTAGGTGGTGAAGACTCAGAGTTACGAACACCCAGAAAAGGGGACTACGGCTCCTTGATAGGCCATGAGCCTTGCCCGGGGGGAGCTGTCTCTCCCTATCAGTTGGGGTCAGCCTCGGGCAAGTCACTCCTTGTCCAGAGAGGCCACTTTTATGGACGGCTAAGCTGGTTCATGCTGGGCTGGGTTGGCTCAGTGGGACTCAGGTTGTCCTGCAAGGGCCACCATTGCCCTGTCTGGGCCGGTTTTGTCCAGTCTGAGCTACTCTTAGGCCCCTTGGGCTGGCTCCATCACAGCTAAGTTAGCCTTGTCCAGTCTGAGCTAGCTCCCTCCTCAGGAGGGCAGTGGTGAGTGCACCTCCCTCTTCTCTCACAGATGAGGGGCATCAGGGGCGAGGGAGGTCCTGCAGTTCAATTCAGCCACTCTGGGTTGTTGTGGGAGCCAGAGGGCCCACCAATAAACCAAACTCCACCCCTCTGAGGGCTTTACAGGTGGCCGGGAGTCCAGGGCCCAGGACTGGGAGTTGGCAATGAGAATTTGGGATCTGAAGTCAAGATCCTCTAGCTCTCTGGACTCTGGCTTTGCTGCTCCAGAGTCTTCTGATCCCAGGAATAAACCACGACCGAGTTTAAACGTTCTCCCTGGCTCAGAGGCAACCCCCAAGCAGTGAAGATGGGGTGGGACATTGTTGGAAGGGATTTCCAGTGGCCAAGCCAAAGCCTTGGGGCTGACATTCAGTGGCCCAGTGCACATGTCCATCCTCGAACCCAGTCTCTCCCACTCCACCATCCCACAGACACACGGCCGAGTTTCTGCTTCACCCAGTTCGAGGCTGGAAAGTGCTTGGTGCCCAAAGCTTTCAACGCCACCAAAACCAAGTGCTGCTGCAGCCAGAGGCCTGGCAAGGGTTGGGGTGACCCCTGCGAGCTGTGTCCTCAGGAAGGCAGTGGTGAGTGCACCTCCCTGTACCCCCTTCTCCGCATCCTTCCTGTGGTCCTGTACCTGGTCCCCGACCACCACCCCTTCTCCTCTGTGTCCAGCTACTTTTCAGGAGCTGTGTCCTTTTGGCCACGGGGCAGTCCCAGGTCTGGATGACTCTCGGGAAGGTGAGGCCCTCACCCTTTTCCCACCCAGCCCTGCCTCAGATCTGCCTGTGCCCCCATGTCCCAGGCTCCTACCCGGACCAGTGGGAATGGGGTGGGGGGGGGTTCCCAACCGTGGCCTGGAGCCTGGGCTCTGGTTTCCCAGGAGGGGAGCGCCCAGGGTCCTGAGTGTGGGCTGGGTGCCGGGGACCACCTGGTAATAAATGGGGGGCTCCTGCCCCTTGCAGATGTGAATGAGTGCGTGGAGAGCCCCGGCGTCTGCACTAATGGCCTCTGCATCAACACCGATGGCTCCTTCCGCTGCCAGTGTCCCTCTGGCTACAGCCTGGACTTCTCCGGCGTCCACTGTGTGGGTGAGGGACCAGGGCAGAACAGGGGGTGTCTGGGAAGTCACCATCCAAGTCAGTCACCCTCACTGTTCCCCTTTCTCTCATGACTCCTCTCCTGTGGCCACTCACTCATCCACTCACTCATCCACTCAAATATCCATTAGCTCACTGACACATCTACTCACTCATCAACCCATTCATTCATCCACTTATTCATTTACTCCTTCATTCATTTACTCACTCATCCACTCATCACTCACCCATTCACTCATTCATTTACTCAGTCATCCACTCACTCATTCACTCATTCATTTACTCAGTCATCCACTCACCCATCCACTCACCCATTCACTTACTCATCCACTCACTCATTTACTCACCCCTCCATTCATTTGCTCACTTACTCATTTATTCACTCACTTACTCTCACTCATTTCTTTTCTCATTCATTCACTTTCTCACTCACCCATTCATTCACTTATTGACTCACTCATCTACTCATTCATAACCTCATTCAGTTTTTCACTCATCTACTCACCCATTCATTCACTCATCACTCATTTATTCATTCATTCACTCAGTCACTTAGTGCTCATTCATTCACTCATTTTTTTCATTCATTCATTAACTCATTCATTCACTTTCTCACTCATTCATCCACTCATTACTCGTTCTTCCACTCATTGATTCACTCACTTATCCACTCATGTATTCACTCATTAACTCACTCAGCCCTTTTCTCATTCATTTATTCATTAATTAATTTCCTCACTTATTTCTTCTCTCATTTAGCCAGCCATTAACTCATTCACTCACTTGTTCATCAACTCACTCATTCACCTCCTCATTCACTCACTTATTCATTCATTTACTGAACATGCCCTGGCATGCCTGCCCTACTTCCAGCCTAGGGAGGTATTAGATTTGACCACGTCTGGTCTGTGGCAGTCAACGGAGAGGCAGACAGGATAGTATTGAGGATTGGGGCACTCTGCAGGCACTGACCACCACCCCCTTTCCCCACCCCAGACATAGATGAGTGCTCCATTGGGCACCCCTGTGGGGCAGGCACTTGCACCAACATCATTGGAAGCTTCGAATGTGCCTGTGCTGATGGCTTTGAGCCCGGCCACATGATGACCTGCGAGGGTATGACCCTGTATTGGGGCCTGGGCTCTGTGATGGGCATGCTAGGGCAGGCCTGGCTGAGCGAGTGGGGCAGACCCTACCCAGCTGCCATCCCCCTGGCCTCACAGACATCGACGAATGCAGCCTGAACCCCCTGGTCTGCGCCTTCCGCTGCCATAATACCGAGGGCTCCTACGTATGCACGTGCCCAGCCGGCTACACCCTGCGAGAGGACAGAGCCATGTGCCGAGGTAAGGTCCGCGTGTGCCGGCAGGGACGCCAGCATTGACACACCTCAGGCCCTGGCATCACACTGCCCTGAGGCTGTAAAATGGGGATGTGAGAGTGGGAGTGAACCACAGATGGGAAACCGTGAAAGGAAAGCATGCAGTGGGCACTCTGTTTTGTGTGGCAATTCTGCTTCTATCGTTTACTGCATTTTATTGTTATTAAAATGGGGTACAGCATCTCTTTGGGATCAGTCTAACAGGACGATAGGATGCATTTGGCAGCCTCCCTGGGACCCTCCCCAAATGGGCCAGGACATGGTCCTCACCCAAGGTTCTGTCCCCTGCCCAGGGGATGTTTGATGATGGCTGGAGATTTTTTTTATTGTCACAGCTGGGGTGGGGGCTGCTCCTGGCATCTAGCAGGCAGAGGCCAGCAATGCCGCTTAACACCCCAAGTGTCCACAGTGCCTCAGATGGCAAAGCCCACCTTGGAGCTTGGTTCCTCAAGGGCTATTTCAGGTTAGTGGTCCTAGGGGTCAGGGTGACAGGTCTGACCCCCTTGGCTGCTCAGCGGCCCCCTTCTTGGAAGAGATGGGCCCCTGGCAGTGCTGAAGGGGCCTCTCTAGTCCCGCTGGGGCCACCAGGAGGTGGGATCCAGGGCCTGGACAGCTCGGGACCAGGTTTGGGGCTATCGGCCTTGGCTGCCACCCGCCCCTGTTCCCGGCAGATGTGGACGAGTGTGCAGATAACCAACAGGACTGCCACACCCGGGGCATGATGTGCAAAAACCTCATCGGCACTTTCGCGTGTGTCTGCCCGCCTGGAACCCGGCCCCTGCCCGGCTCCGGAGGGGGCTGCACAGGTACGGGCAGGGTGGGGGTGCTTCGGGGGTGCAGGGGAAGCAAGAGGGTAGACGTGGCTGGACCCGAGGAAGACGTGGTCTGTGGAATAGGCGGGCTCGGGTCTGGGGCCCTCCGTGGTCTAGCTCGGTGGTCCAGCTTCCCCTCCCC
>PVIY010042629.1:0-20844 GCA_004026745.1 Myrmecophaga tridactyla | reverse complement strand
CCATGTTTCTTGATGATGATTGTATAATGATAAAGCTTTCACAATGTGACTGTGTGATTGTGAAAACCTTGTGTCTGATGCTCCTTTTATCTACCTTGTCAACAGATGAGAGGAACATATGGAATAAAAATAAATAATAGGGGGAACAAATGTTAAAATAGATTTAGTTTGAAATGCTAGTGATCAATGAAAGGGATCAATAAGGGTTATGGCCTGTAAAATTTTTTTTTCTGTTTGTTATATTTTTCTGTTGTCTTTTTATTTCTTTTTCTGAATTGATGCTAATGTTCTGGGAAATGATCATGATGATGAATATGCAACTATGTGATGATATTGTGAATTGCTGAGTGTATATGTTGGGAATGTTTGTGTTTCTAGTAATTTTTTTTAATTAATAAAAAATTTAAAAAAAAAAGTTAATACTACCCACAATTGAGTGGGTCACATCTGCATGGGAACAATCAAAATGCTCCCACCCAGCAATATTGAATGAGGATTAAAGGACATGACTTTTCTGGGGTCCACCACAGATTCAAACCAGAACATTCTTAATTCTATCCTGTGTTTTTTCCTTCCATGTGTATTCTATTATTTTTCTAGCATGTCTATATCTACTCCAAAACTTTCTTAAATCCAGCCCATCATCTTTCTCACTCTTTCATAATTGGCCATTTCCCTTGACTTGTGTCCACTTCACAGAAAAGGAAACTAGGATTAGGTTATACTACTAAGAGGGGAGCAGAACTTGAAACCCAAACCCAGGCTTTGCATTTGTGGTCACCCATAGGCTATTTGAGATCAACAGTCCTTTTTCTTATGCCTTCTATACCCTCTACCTCTTAATTCATTGATTCCACAAATATTTACTGAATGCCTAATGTATGTCAGACATTATCCTAGGCACTGGAAATAAAACAGTGCATAAACAGATGAAAATTCTTCCTCTTAAATAAGTTTACATTCTTATGAGGGGAGACAGATAAGAGCAAAGTAAATAGGTAAAGTTGTATGCTGTGGAGAAAAGTTGAACAGGGAAGGGGATAAGGAGTGTGTGTGTGTGTGTAGGGTAGTGTCATACTTTTAAGTAGAGTTGGTAGCAAAGACTTGAAGGAGGTGCAGAAATGAGTATGACTTTTCTTGAGTCTACAGGGAGAGGGATAAGCAAGTGCAAAGGGCCTAAGGTAGAAAAGTGCCTGACATGTTTGAAGAAAAGCAAAGCAGGCAAAGTGGCTAAAATGGAGTAAGTGAGGCATAGGGCTTTTGTTCTGAGTGATGGTGGAGGGTTTTGAGTGGAGAAGTGAGATGGCCTGAGTTACATTTTAATGGTACATCAGGTATTGCTGATGTTGAGAATAGAATGCAGAGAGGCAAAGGTGGGTAGAAGAGAGACCACAAAGAAGCTATTTTACAGTAATCATGATGGGCAGTAGAGTGGCTGTGGAAGGTTTCTTCAGCATGTGAGATTGGAATGGACAGGGAGGGATGGGGAGATGTGAGCAGGGAGAAGGAAGGTGGAATGAATGAGGGGACATTCATGTGGCAGGTGAGTCTGAGATCATTTTACAGTGAGATATTTATCTTCAGGAGATTTTAGATTAATTTAATATGACAATTTTGCCAGGCATATGAATTAAGGCAGGGTCTTCTCATATATTCAGCTAGAAAAACAAAATGGATGAAAGTTGGTAAAAATGGTTATTTAGAAATAAAAAGCATACATGGGACTTACCTGAAAACAGTTCTGAAATTAGCTCTCATTTTTAACATTTAGTTTCTCCCCCTGAAATTCCTAATCCCATTTCCCATCACCCAGGAGGCAGCATTTTTAGGATTATTATATACATATATGAGTGTTGACAAGGGCAAGGGACCCTGTGGTTTCTTGGTTTAGGTTAACCGCTGTCCTTTTCTCAGCCTTCTCCTTCACCCAAAAAGGAGATAATAAATTGAAGAGCGGTCAAGAAATTTAAGACCATGGAAAAGATCATCTGGAAAATATAGAAGCAGTGTTTGTGGCACACTCTGAAATGCGTGTGGAAGCACTATATGCATAAAATTATGGCAAAAAATTCCTAAGTTCAGCAGTACATAGGAAATATTTCATATCATAGGAAATAATCACTGTCCCAGTGTTGCCTTTATGAGTTTGTAAAATATGACTTATGGCTGAAGGATTTTAAGTACTTAAAAATATTTTATTGGAGCTTAAATTTTTAGTCTTCTAATTTTGCTGTATTTTTTTTTGGTATTTATCCTGAATAGCTCATTCTCCATCTGTTTATAAAAGCAGAATAGTTATCCAGGAAAACAATGATTTTTGAAAAAAACTTAATTTTCAGTAAATCATACATCTAAACTGTACTGATGTGATGAACAAATCAGAGTCTAGCTATCTCTTTGTAAAACTTAGAAAAAAGTTAGATATGTCTGAGAAACTCATTTTTTTCTTTCACACATGTGAATAAATAGAAACACATTGAGATTTTGGATTCTTTTTTTAGCGTCCTGTTTACTCTTTCTGTTTTGGGGTAGAATCTCAGGCTGTTGGTTATTATTGTGCTGGTTGACTTTGTTTTTCTGATAAGGGGTTCATTCATCATCATCTAGAAATATTATGTGCCTAATATATAGTAACAACTCTTTCCTTTTACACACCACTCTAGGGCATTGAAGTGTATAGATTATATTGTTATAATTTTAATAGATACTTTCATTTAATTTTATGTAAACTTTTTTTTGGGATTTTATTTTTAGAGACTGTCATGCAGTTCCTTGAGAAGTTATCTGACAAACTTTCTGAAAGGTTAGTTTTAATTCTCCTCTTTAGAGTATATCATTTATTATTTAAAGATGAATTTAGGAAGTAGCCTATTAGAAAAATGAGTGTTTGGTATGTTCAATTAGATATGTGGACAATCCAGTAAGAACCCACTATCTATGGACTGTTCTCTGAAAAGACCCAGCCGTTTTCTAAGATGCCTGTCTTGAAAACATAGCCAGTCCCTTCCCGTTAACTCATTGCCTTTAGGAACCCATCATTCATGTGTAAATTAAAATTTTTTCCAAAACATTTTGAAACAATGTATTTAACTTATACTGTCAATTTTATATAAGTTAATAGAGTATAGTATATTTCCCTTCACTTGGCCTACATGCAGGAGGCCAGAATGTGGTGAATTAACCTCTGTTTTTGGTTTTACATATTTTAAGAATGCTCTGCATCATGTTTGTAATTTCACGCGTTCTCGTGTCTTTAATTTTCACGGGCTCCTTATTCTGTCACTGCCGTTGCTTCTTCTTCACTGTCCAGTCCCCTCAGTCATGGTGCTTACTCTTCACTAGCTCTCTTCTTGGGTCCTGATCGCTAGTAAGGGCAAAACTTGAACAGCTTTAGAGACCTAGGGTTGCAGGTAGAGGCAGGTCATGATCTGTAAAAGAGAGAGTGATGTTTCCTTTTTTCCTCCTTATAGTGCTGTCTATAATTTCATTTGCCTTTTTGACTACATTAAATTTTAACTCGAAGTTTTATTTTGGATTATAAGCACATGTCTTAGAACCCATTACTCTCTGATTTGGCTTGTATTTATAAATTCTAAACTTTTCTTTTTATAAAATTTTTCTGTTATATATAGTAGTTATTTTTAACAGAGATTTCAGATTCTACATATATTAAGCACCTACTTAATTTTTGCCCAGCAAGAGTTTTTCTGTAAGGGAAAAATTATTAATGGAAATCTTAAAAGTAATCTATGTTCATATTCTTTTAGAGAAAGTGATTTGTTAGTTTTTTGACTTTTTGAAGTATATCTGAAAGCAGTGAGTTAAAGTTTGTGGATTAATTCTCTAATGTTTCTGTATAACACTTCTAGTTTTCCAAGCCATAGTACCTTCAAGACCTGTCTGTCAAGATACTTTTTAAGATTGAAATTGCAGTGTATGTTGTATATATTGCTATTTCTTCTTTGCAATTCTCTTATGGAGAATGTATATATAGTGATGTATATATGATGTACATATAACTATTTTTCCAAATTCTTACATAGAATTTGGATTATTACTTACTGATATTTGCAGAACAACTTAGCATCTAATTTTATCATAAACATTGGAAGGTAACATAAGCAAACTGTTTCTTTTATAATATAATTATTAAAATTTTGTCCTAACAATTAACACTAAACCTGTGTTACAGAACGATAAAAGATTTTGAGATGATACGAGGAATGAAAATGAAACTAAATCCTCAAAATTCTGTAAGTCACTATGTTGAAATAATAATATATTACTATATATGTATATGCACAATTTAATATGTAATATAATGTTATGGTTAGTATAATACAAACAATATATTAGCTAAGCTCATTCTCTTTTGGAGGTGGTGGTGGTGCCTGGGTCAGGTATTGAACCTGGGTTTCCTACATGGCAGGCTAGAATTCTACTACTGAACTACCCATGCACCTCCTAAGATCATTATCTTTTGACTCAAGAAATTTATTGTGACGGTGTCTATAGTCATTTTTCTTATCCTTGGTTTTAGTGAATTAGAGGTATTTCCATATGATCTATATGTCTGGGTCTGATGTGACCTGGAATCCTACATTCCTGTTAATTGGTTGACATATTTGAGATATATACACACACATGCATTTGTACGTTTGCACACAGAAATACAAAAATGTACACTAATGCAATGTATGTTAATATATATGAATGCCAAGACTGCTTCTTTTCTATAGGAAGTTGGCTTTTCAGTTTGAAACAGCCTCTAACAAGGCTCAGTCAAGGTTTGATCTGGCAGGTAGTAATCTTTTTTTTTTTTTGGTTAGGAGTATTCCAAGTTTCTGTTTATTTTGGATCATTTGATTAATTGTTGTCTTTTAAGGAATGCATTCTTGTCACCTAGGTTGTCAAATGTATTGGCATAATATTATTATATTATCTTATTATCCTTTGGATTTTCATAGGATTTGTAGTGAAGTCCCCTCTTTAATTCCTGATATTGGTGTTTTATGTTAATCACTTTTCTTTTTTATACGTAAAAGCATATCAATTTGATCATTCTTTTCAAATAACCAGGTTATGGTTTTATTGATTTTCTCTGTTTACTTTTAGTTATATTGTTTTTTGCTCTTAATTTTATTACAGTATTCTATGACATACTTTGTGTTTCATTTGCTTTTCTTTATATAATTTTTTTAAGGTAGGAATGCATATCATTGATTTTTAACTATCTTCTTTTTAAATATTAGTGTTTAACTGTGTACATTTCTCTTCAAGCTTTTCCTAAGCTGCATCTCCCAAACATTTACATGGGATTTTTATTATCATTGAATTCAGAATATTTTCCGACTTCATCTATGATTTATTCACTGATCCAATGATTAGTTAGAATATGTTTTTTAATTTCAAAATATATGGGATTTTCTATTTCTTATTGATTTCTAATTTAATTGTATTTTATTCAGAGTTTATATACTATATGATTTCATTCTTTTAAACATTATTGAAATTTTGTTTTATGGCCCAGCCTAAGTTTTATCATAGACATGTACCATCAGGTATTTAAAAGAATATATATTTTCATGATGTTGTATTTGTGTTTTCTTAATATCAATTAAGTAAAGATGGAAAAAGTTTTTGTTTCAATTTTTCATGTCTTTGTTGAATTTTTGTTCTATTTTACTAAATGGGATCTCCATTAAATAAAATCTCCATTCTTATTTTGAAATTATTAACATTTATTTAATTATGTCAGTTTTGTTTCATGTATTTTGAAACTCTATCAGATGCCTATATGTTTATGATTATGTCCGACTGTATAATTTACCTTTTTAACATTATAAAATATTTTCATTATATTTGGTGACAACTTTGTGTTTTTGTATACATTTTTCTGTCATTTATATAAACATTTCAGCTTTCTAATGCTTACTGTTTGTATTGTATATAGATTTCCATCCTTCTATTTCCCACCTATTCATGGGCTCCTATTTAATGTGCATCTCGTGTAGACTGTAAATAGTTATGTCATGTAGGAGAAAGACAGGAAGCACTAGAGAGCAGAAATAAACGTTCCCAGTGGAGCCCAGGCTGCCTGACTTCACAGCTTGGCCTCTTAATCACTGTTTTTTTTTTTGTCACCTGGACAGTTTGCAGGGAGAGTGACACATACGGTTCCTCAAGCTCACCTTTCTTTCCTTATTTTGTACTCCTCGTCAAAAAACTACTATTACTACAGCACTCCTTATAATATATTTTCTTTGCCAAGATTAGAGTTAATTCTAACATAGTTACATTTTCAGTTGTTGCTTTCATTTTGGGGATCTACTCTAAGCTTCTTGCTTAGACTTCAAAAGGGCACTAATTCCTTTAGTGCCTTAATCTTATCTAGGGTATGTTTTATGGGTTCAAACAAGAGTTACATTTTGGGAAAAGTTTCAGCCTGGCTAATTTACCTTATTAATGTTGGCTTTTGTTGAGTTACGTTTAGAATGACATTTGTTTACCTTTTCCCCAAATTCTGGAGTTGTGGCTTATAGTACACCACTCCAGCCATTGATGACAGACAGATAAAAATAAGGAAGGACCAAGCCTTGAATGTTTAGAGTTTTTATAAATTTTTTCTAATATAATATGTTTACATTTTATAAGCGGGCTAAATTATTGATAGAAACTATGAAACAATCGCATTCATAGCAGCGAATCATTCCGTTGTAGGAATTAATGCCTTGGGATCCTCCTTACTACAGTGGCGTGATTCGTGCAGAGAGGTAAGTTTCCTGTATTTCAGGAAGTACTCGTATATGAGAAGAAAGAAGAAAGCTACTATCTCTTGTGCACACTTTGCATATTAATTCTGCAACTGCTGTCATCCATTCAGTTGACCGCCGTACACACCTGTGTCTCCTCAGCTGGCCCACTCAGCTCTTGCCCACACATACTTTCACGAGATTACAGAGATCTACTATTGCTCATTCTTCCACACTTGACACCTCCCTCATGTCCCCATTCTTCAACTGCCTGTGTCATTTCCTTGATTAAAACTCCCTGAGGTGTCCAGAACCTGGTTCCTCTCCTGCTCTCCCCATGTAGTGGGTGCCTAGGGTTCTGGGACTTTGTTGGAACTTCGTCGTGTCCCACGACCAGCCCAGGGAAGGAGCTTAGCGAATGTTTGTTGAACCAATGAAGGAAGGAAGTAGTGCATAGCATTGTGCTGTGTGTTATTCTCATTTTTATTTGAACAACTGACAACACATTACTGGCACAGCTGAAAGGATATAAAGGAAATAAACTTTTAGGCAAGCTAAGTTGACTGAAGCATACCTCTGGCTTCTATATGCACCTGTGTTTATTATATTCTGGCAAAGCAGTAGATTACCCCCATACACACACCAGTATATGCCCTGTTTCTGTCATTTTTATATTTACTTGTAAACCCTAAAAAATCAGGCCAGTTTAAAGCAAAAACACTTAAAAATGTTTCTCTCCCAAGTTAACTTTAGTTGCGCAATAATGGGAATTAAAAAAAAGCAAAGTCAGAATGCCACCTGTTAACAAATCTTATGTAGTTTTTCCTTTATAGTTCGTTTTCAGAATAATACAGTTTAAGAGAGTTAAATTGTATTAAAGGAATGAAAGAAAGTATTAGTTTTTGCTTTTTTCCTCATTAAAGCATACTGGCATAGATCATGATAATGTATTTATTTGGTTATAATTAAATTTTAAAATCTTTTTAACATGTATTATTCAATCATCAAGTGTATTAGATACCTTTCCAAAATTAGGCTTTATTTTAATTATTTCTTTTGGCATTGGTTATAAAAGCAGAAAATGATAACTTTATACTCATTTCTGCACCTACATGATGAGGTATTAAAAGATCAGTTAGTATGCTAAAGAACTTACTTAATTAATAATTTTCCTTTTTTCCCCTCTTCTTTGGTCCTCTTGTTATGTCACTGTTTCCAAAACCAGTCTTATAAAGCATAGTTGTCTCATAACTTTTATATAATCATGCTTTTTCAGCTCATAATTTGTACACATTTGAATATAATCTGAAAGCAGATTGTTATTCAAAATCTGTAATAATTTGACTGTGATAAACAGTGAGTTCTTAGAATGTAGGATAAAACCTAAGATATTGTTTTACGAATGTGTTTATAGTTGTGAAGCTTCATATCTTGCTCCCTGTAGTTGTATAAAAAAATGTAATTTCTCGTTTAACGTTCTTTCAGAGAAATAATTGGCTTGTTTGCTTGATCTGCTAAAGATGTAACAGCAAGGAATACTACAGAATAGTAGTATTGTTAATTATTCTATTTTATATAAAATATTTGATTTTTGACATTGGAAAATCACTGTGAATCAGATATATGTTTTTTTTCCAGTTTTTGCTTCTGTGATTTCTATGTGGTATTCCTTTCATGTCATGCCCCTCAGCCCCCACACTAGATTGTTTTAACTAATGCCTTAGCCTTAAATTTAAGTGATGATTCCATCATTTGTTTAGATTAAGTATAGCTTGCCCAAATGGTGACCTTATGGAAATTACATATGCTTATTTGAAGATTTGGAAACATATATAGCACTCAGTCAGAATTTAGAGATATGAATTATTTAGGGGGTATGATCCCAGGGAAGTTTAAGAGTGATCCTCACCAAAAGCCATTGAATACAGAATAATGACTATCTTCTCCACTTCTGCTAATAATACAGTATTGGAAAGTTCTTTATGCTGCTGTTACTCTGGAGTACTTAGAGACCCCTAGAGACCCCGTAGGGTGCGAATTGACAGGGCCTTACAGTCCAAACGTGCCACTGGAAAGAATGGGGCCGTGGAAGCAGCATTTCCTTGTGTTAGAGACATGCTCCCTGCAGTTGGAAGACCCGGTGAAATAACAGCTCTACCAGTGGACCTTGTGATCTGGGGAAAGGTCCTTCTCCTTTTCTAAGCCTGTTAGCAAGGCTGTCTGTAAAAGAGGGTTACGATAGTGCTACTTCATGGTCAGGATTAAATGAGATTACGATTGTATTAGTAGTAAAATAACTTATTATATGGAATTAGCCATCTATGGAAATTCTCATAGGCAGTGGTCCACTCTAAGAGATGCTTTCTGAATGTTCTCTAAAATCTTCTGAAGGACTGGTCAGTTCTCAAAGCTTTTCTAAGAAAACACCCATCTAAAGTACATGTCTCAGATTAGTTGTAGAATGTAGACTATTTTGAGAAAGGGTAGTAGATCTTATCAATGCTTATCAACATCACCTTCTAGTGGCCTTTGCTCCCTCCATCTCCTGGACCACAGATGGAGTTCCCACTTTGGCCTTTGGGATGCTCACCCCATCTACTTTGTTTTCATCTGCTTTTCTTCCTGGTCCTTCCTCAGATGGTTGAGCTGAAGGTTCTTTTCCACCACTTGTAGGAGATTGCTGCTCTGTGTCTGAACTCTGAGATTGAGCAGGAGTATTAGAACTTCTCTTCACCCAAGCATTCTCCTTTGGTGGAGGGGCTGTCATTACCTATAGAGGCTGATCAGATTTGGTGGGCTTAGAAGTTGGAGAATGACAGTCTTCTTCCTTACTGAGTGTTTCATTTTCCAGAGGTTTCTTGCTTTCTCTCCTTTGTGCATTTTTGCCGGATGTGGCAGGGCTCTGGGTCTGCGATGACTTACTTCCTGTCCTTGACCATTCCCGTTCCTAAGTTTCTTCACTTTGCCAACTTAGGTGTCTTTCCCGAGGCCGTTGTTCTAGTTTTGGCCCATCCCATCCAGCTGATGCTATGATTTCTTCTCTTCCTTCTGTAGCTGTGCTTCTACTTCCCATTCTCTAGCAGCTGTGCTAATAGATGTTGCCCCTCCAAAGATGGACTGGGAAGTGCTAGCAGAGGAATCATTTTCCTTAGAGTACTTTGAGGCTTTAGATTCAGTTTGGGTATTTGAGGTGGACTTCTATCATCATGCCTGTAATCATCTCAAGAATAATCATCTCTGGAGCACCACGACTGATCATCCTATCTGTCATATTGGTCTTCATAGCATTCCCTCATCTCTGTAGTTATTCATCATCTCTGTGGTACCCACTACCAAATGCTCTCCTACTGCTGCTGATTCTGGAGTCATAGCCTCTATCATAGTCTCTGCTGCTTTGGTCAGCAAAGCGATCCCAGCCTCCATAGCGATCCATATCCCGGCATGGGCCATCGCGATAACCATCACGATATCCATCACGATACTGGTCTGAATCATAGTGATCACAATACTTATTCCCAAAGCTATCATCATCTCTTCTATGTGGGTAGTCATCAAAGCTGTCTGTGGCAGGATGGGCCATCCAGTCTGAATCTGTTTTGTCAGAATCCTGATTTCTATCTCAGCCAAAAGAATCCATCTCAGTCTTTATCCTGTGCTTGATCAGCAATGTCTATTTGAATTCTTCTGTTACCTAGAGACTCTTTGTTGAGGCTTAGGACACTGAATAGGGAATCCAGTTCCTCAAACGGCTAACCAAAACCTTTCAGCCCCTCTGGATTGCTGTGTTCACGTGGTAAATGGACTGCACTGATGTTTAATCCTCTAAAGAATTCTTTAATGGAGTCTTCTGTCACATTATAGGGCAGGTTCTCTAGAAAAGCAGTGTAGGGTGGCGATTTGGGAAGATGGCTCCAGTCGATATTGGGTTCCCGAGCAGCCTGAGGAGCAGTGGGAAGGATGGAGCAGTCCACTGGAGGTGCCTTATATACATTTTCATCATTACTGTGCCACGTGGTTGAAACATCTCCTTCCAGGTTGTCTGTTTCATCAGCCCAGCTGACTGGTTTGGGAACATAGATGCTTCCTCCACCAATTCCCCCATCCTCAGCCAGGAAGTCTGTTAGGGAGATAGTCTTCCCCTTCTTATTCCTCTTTTTCATTGAGGCCGCCATGTTGGGAGAGGGAGAGAGAATCACAACCTACCTTTCTTTAGCAATAGATAAATATACACACATTTTCATTTGTTGTTTAGGGCCTGCCCTTCTGATTTATCTCCCACCACTTCTCTTCCTCCACAGTGTATTTCAGCCAAATCAAACCCCTGTTATGTAACCAGGTCCCTTTCTGTCTCAGTGAACCGCAGGGCTTCCATCTGCTGTTCTCTGTTTTCCCTCCCTGTGACTATGTGTCAGCAGAGCCCCTGGAGCTTCCCAGGCCCACGGCAGCATCGGCCAGCCCCTTTTCTTCCCACCATGCTTACAGGCCACCAGCCTGTGCCTTTGTCCTGCTATGATATATGCTCAAAATCTTACAATGGAATAGGAATGTTTTATATTTTGAACTATTTCAGAAAACATTAGACTACTACTCTCACTGAAAGATGGTTTTATCGTTTTTGAAGATGATAAAGATATCTTTTTGATATGTGATAGCGTATACTGTTCTTGTTATTATGTGTGTAGGAATCTGGTATGGTTAATTCTTTTTTTTTTTTTTAACTTTTTTTGTTGTATAGTATAACATTATATGCAAAGCAAAGAAAAAAGCATTCTTCAACAAGTGGTTACAGGACAGATCCCAGGGTTTGTCTTGGGCTACCATACGATCCTCTCATATTTTTCCTACTAGCTGCTCCATAATATAGGAGGCTAGAGGACTTAAATATATTTTTTTATCATCACAATCAACTTTTTTTCCTTCTTTTTTTTTGTGAAAAACAACATATATATATATATATAAAAGCTATAAATTTCAAAGCATAGTACCATAATTAGCTGTAGAACATATTTCAGACTTTGACATGGGTTACACTTCCACAATTTTAGGTTTTTACTTCTAGCTGCTCTAAAATACTGGAGACTAAAAGATATATCAGTTTAATGATTCAGCATTCATATTCATTGGTTAAATCCTATCTTCACTGTATAACTCCACCATCACCTTTAATCTTTCCATACCTCTCTTTAGGGGTGTTTGGGCTATGGCAGTTGTAAATTTTTATATTGGAAGGGTCTGTCATTAATATGGGGTAGGGAGATGAAACTATCTGATATTCTGGAGAGGCTGGGCTAGGTTTCAGGATTTTTATGGATCAGGGACCCATCTGGAGAGTGTAGGTTTCTGGAAAGTTACTCTAGTGTCTGGAACCCTTGTGGAATATTATATGTTGCCCAAGGTATTCTTTAGGATTGGCTGGAATGGTCCTGGTTGGGGTTTGGCAGGTTATGATAGGTAGCAAGGTCTACCTGAAGCTTGTGTAAGAGCAACCTGCAGAGTAGCCTCTCGACTCTATTTGAACTCTCTCTGCCACTGATACTTTATTAATTACTTCTTTTCCCCCTTTTGGTCAGGATGAAATTGTTGATCTCATGGTGCCAGGTCTGGATTTATCCCTGGGAGTCATCTCCCACATTGCCAGGGAGACTTTTACCCCTGGATGTCATGTCCCACGTAGCGGGGAGGGCAATGATTTCACTTGCAGAATTGGGCTTAGAGTGACTGAGGCCACATCTGAGCAACAACGGGGGCCCTCCAGAAGTAACTCTTAGGCATGCCTATAGACAGTCTAAGGTTCTCCGCTACCTTCATAAGCTTCACAAGAGTAAGTCTCCTGATTGAGGGCATAGCCTGTTGATTTGGGTGACCCTTAAGTTTGACAAGGTATCAGGGGATTCCCTGATGGTAAGGTTTCATAGGTCTATATTTTTTCTCCCCTCTGTCAGAGGACTTTGCCAATATTTTTTGATTATCTGCCTAATATTCTCTAGGATGTTTCCAGGTATTACAATAATCTATATAGGATTAAAGGACCTCTTTCTTATTCTGCGCTCCCTGTGTTTCAACTGTTCAAATGCTATACAGACAGGTTGAATTAGATTATGTAGTACAGAGAATTTCGGTTCCAGATCAAATAAACCTTTCTTCCATTGGTCTCAAAGAGAATGTGTGGTTCTAAAATACAGACACTGTCTTCCTACCTTATGTTCTGAATTACTTTAACCCCAGCCTGTTTGACTTTGTTCTTATCTCTAAATATCAGGTTATATATATAAAACAGCCTCTCAAAATCCAGAAATAATAATCACCACTCCAGACTTAATGTGTCTGCTCTAAAAGCTTACAATCTAGGCCCCTGTTTTCTTATAAGCATTTTCTAAAGGTGACCATACCATTGTTGTTCTTTTGTGTCTGGCTTATTTTGTCTCACCAAATGTCCCACATGTTCATTCACCTCATTGCATGCCTCACAACTTCCTTCCTTTTTGTAGCAGCACAACCTTCGTTGATAAGTATACACCATCGTTTGCCAATCTAATTCTCAGTCAGTGTGTCCTTCAGCCCACCTGCATTCATCGGGCATAATGTAGAAGGCCCAAAGTCCACAGTCCATCAACATTCTCAATTTTAGATCATTTCATTGTTCCCCAGAAAACCAGCAAACACCCTCGCCAAATGGAAATCTAAACCTCTTCTTAACTGTTATCCCTCTCCCCATTATATACCTCTGCTGTTGCTGTGGTAATGCTGATGGTTTCCTTTTGAATGTAGTTCATAGCATGCAATAGCAGTTTTCCCCCTGTGCCCTGCATTTAAACACTCTTTATACAAGAATCATATCTTTGAAGTAATACTTATGAGAACTAATTCGTATTTCTAGTGTAAATCAGTGGGACACGTAGGTTTATACAACCCCTTTCAATCTTTTTCATCTTCAATATGGTAATATTACTTGTAGACCCACTAGAGAATCACCTTCACTCCTATCTATTCCCTTACATTCAAGTTTAACCTCATTAGCTAACGGTTCACCCATTTCTAGCTTCTTTGTATCTCTGAGTCCCCTATATTCTGTATTATAAGCCTCTGATTATACCTTTATATTGGTCATAAAAGTGGAATCATACAGTACCTATCCTTTTGTGTCTGGCTAATTTCACTCAGCATTATGTCCTCAAGGCTCATCCATCTTGTCATGTGCTTCAGGACATCATTTTGTCTTACTGCTGCATAACTTTCCATTGTATGTATATACCACATTTTGTTGACCCACTTGTCTAGTGATAGGCATTTGGTTTGTTTCCGTCTTTTGGCGATTGTGAATAATATTGCTATGAACATTGGTGTGCAAATGTCTGTTTTTGTCATTGCTTTCAGCTTTTTTGGATATATCCCAATTAGTGCTTATTGCTGGGTCATAGGGCAACTTGATATTTAGTTTCCTAAGGAACTGCCAAACAGTCTTCCATAGTGGGTGCACCATAGTACATTCCCACCAGCAGTGCATAAGTGTCCCAGTTTCTCTACATCCTCTCCAGCATTTATAGTTTCCTGTTTGTTTAATAGCAGCCATTCTTATAGGTGTGAGGTGTATCTCATTGTAGTCTTGATTTGCATTTCCCTTATAGCCAGTGAAAATGAGCATCTCTTCATGTGTTTTGAGCCATCTGCATTTGCTCTTCAGAAAAATGCATGCTCATATCTTCAGCTCCTTTTATGATTGGGTTGTTTGTTTCTTTGGTTGTTGAGTGTATGATTTCTTTGTATATAGAGGAAATCAAACCTTTGTCCAATAGGTGATTTCCAAATATTTTCTCTCATAGATTGTGCTGCCTCTTCACCTTTTTGACAAAGTCATTTGAGGTACAGAAGCATTTGATTTTGAGGAGTTCTCATTTATCTATTTTTCCTTTTGTTGCTTGTGCTTTGGGTGTAAAGTTTAAGACGCTACCTCCTAGTACTAGGTCTTGAAGATGTTTCCCTACATTTTCTTCTAGAAGCTTTATGGTGCTAGTTCTTATATTTAGGTGTTTGATCCACTTTGAGTTAATTTTTGTGTAGGGTGTAAGATAGGGGTCCTCTTTCTTTTTTCTCTTGTCTATTGATATCTAGTTCTTCAATGACCAATTATTGAAAAGACTATTTTGTCCCAGTTCAGAGGATTTGGGGGCCTTGTCAGAAGTCAGATGGCCATAGATTTGGTGGTCTATTTCTGCCCTTGATTCAGTTCCATTAGTGGATGCTTCTGTCTTTGTGTCAGTACCATGCTGTTTTGACCACTTCAGCTATAGAATAGGTTTTAAAGTCAGAGAGTGTTTATCCTCCCACTTCATTCTTCTTTTTTAGAATGCTTTTAGCTATTCGGGGTCTCTTTCCCTTCCAGATGGATTTGGTAGTTAGCTTTTCCAAATCTTCAAAGTAGGTTGTTGGAATTTTTATTGGTACTGTGTTGAATCTGTAGATCAGTTTGGGAGAATTGACATCTTAACTATATTTATCCTTTCTATCCATGAGCAGGGAATGTCTTTCCACCTATTGAGATCTGCTTTGATTTCTTTTAGGAATGTTACGTAGTTTTCTGTGTACAAGTCCTTCATGTCCCTAGTTAAGTTCATTCCTAAGTATTTGATTCTTTTAGTTGCTGTTTTGAATAGAATTTTTTCCTTAACTGAGTCCTCAGCTAGGTCATTGTTTGTGTATAGAAATGTTACGGATTTTTGCACATTAATTTTATGTCCCACCACCGTGATGAATTTCTTTATTAGCTCAAGTAAGTTTGCTGTATATTTCTCAGGATCTTCCAAGTATAGTAGTATCATGTCATCTGCAAATAATGAGAGTTTTACTTCTTCCTTTTTAAATTTAGATGCCTTTTTATTTTTTTGTGCTGCCTGATTGCTCCAGTTAAAACTTCTAGCACAGTGTTGAATAATAGTGGTGACAGTGGGCATCCTTGTCTTGTACCTGATTTTAGGGGGAACGCTTTCAGTCTCTGTCCCTTGAGTATGATGCTGGCTATCGGTTTTTCATGTATTCCCTTTATAATAAGAAGGTAGTTACCTTTGATTCCTATCTTTTGGAGTGCTTTTATTAGAAAAGGATGCTGAATTTTGTCAGATGCTTTTTCAGCATCAGTTGAGATGATCATGTGATTTTTACCTTTGAATTTTTGTTAATATGCTGTATTATATTAATTTTCTTATGTTGAACCAACCTTGCACTCCTGGTATAAACCCCACTTGGTCATGATGTATAATTCTTTTAATGTGCTGTTGGATTCAATTTACTAATATTTTATTGCGAATTTTTGCATCTGTGTTTGTTAAGGAGATTGGCTTGTAGTTTTCCTTTCTTATAGGATCTTTATCTGGTTTGGATATTAAAATGATATTAACTTCATAAAATGAATTAGGTAGAGTTCCTTTCTCCTCAATTTTTTTGAAAAGTTTGAGCAGGATTGGTGTTAGTTCTTTATGGAATGTTTGATAAAATTCCCCTATGAAGCCATCTGGCCCTGGGCTTTTCTTTGTAGGCAGATTTTTGATGACTGATTGAATCTCTTTACTTCTGATTGGTTTGTTGAGATCTTTTATTTCTTTCTGAGTCAGTGTAGCATGTTTGTGTGTCTCCAGGAATTTGTCCATTTCATCTAAGTTGTTGAGTTTGTTGGCATATAGTTGTTCATAGTATCCTCTTATGATTTATTTCTTCAAGGTCTGTGGTAACGCACCCATTCTCATTTCTGATTTTGTTTATTTGCATCCTCTCCTTTTTTCTTTGTCAGTCTTGTTAGTGGCCCATCAATTTTATTGATTTTCTTAAAGAACCAACTTTTGGTTTTATTGATTCTTTCTATTGTTCTTTTTTTCTCCCATTCATTTATCTCTGCTTTAATCTTTGTTATTTCTCTTCTCCTGTTGCTTTGGAGTTAGTTTGCTGTTCTTTCTCAGCTTCCTCCAGGTGGGCAGGTAAGTCCTTGATTTTTGCTCTTTCTTATTTTTTAATATAGGCATTTAGGACAATAAATTTCCCTCTCAGCACAGTCATAAGTTCTGTTATATTGTATTCTTGCTGTCATTCATCTCCAGATAGCTGCTGATTTCTCTAGCACTTTCTTCTTTGACCTACTTAAGAGTGTGTTATTTAATCTTCATATATTTGTGAATGTTTTCCTTCTTTGGTGATATTGAGATCCGCCTTCATCCAGTTGTGATCAGAGAAGGTGCTTTGAATAATTTCAGTATTTTTAAATTTGTAAAGATCTGTTTTGTGCCCCAGCATATGATCTATCCTGGAGAATGTTCCATGAGCGCTAGAGAAGAATGTATACTCTTGTGATTTTGACTGCAGTGACCTATATATGTCTGTTAGGTCTAATTCATTTATCGAGTTATTTAACTTCTCTGTTTCCTTATTGATCTTCTATCTTGTTGTTCTATCTATAGAGGAGATTGGTGTATTGAAGTCTCCTACTATTATTGTTGAAACATCTATCGCTCTCTTCAGTTTTGCCAATGTCTGTCTCATGAACTTTGGGGCTTCTTGATTGGGAGCATAAACATTTATGATTGTTATATCTTCTTGATGAATTGACCCTTTAATTAGTATATAGTTTCCTTCTTTGTCTTTTATGATGTCTTTACTTTTGAAGTCTATTTTGTCCGATATTAGTATAGCTACTCCTGCTTTCTTTCAGTTACAACTTGCGTGGAAAATCTTTTTCCATCCTTTCGCTTTCAATCTGTTTGTTTCCTTGTGTTAAGATGAGTCTATTACAAGCACCATGTGTCTGGATTATGTTTCTTAATCCATTCTGCCAATCTGCATCTTTTAATTGGTAAGTTTAGTCTTTTAACATTCAAAGTTATTACTGAAAATGCGTTTCTTGATTCCACCATCTATCTTTAATTTCTGTGATTTCTGCTATTTTTCTATTTATTCTTTCAAATTCCTCTCTGTGCTCTTCTACTGTCTTCTTGATCTCCTTTATGTCATTTGCTATTCCACTTTTTTATTAAGTAGAGTTGTATGAACATCTTTGATTAGTTGTTCCAACGTCTGTGTCTCCTCTGGTGTTTCAATTTGGTCATTCTGCAGGGGTATATCTGTCTGCATTGTGATATGCTTAGTGATCTTCTGCTTTCTTTGTGGCATGTAAATATCTTGATTGATTTTCTTTGGGAGTTGATTTCTTTCAGTAGTCTAAGGCCTTGTGTTTGCGGGCTGGTTGTACAGCAGGGAGCAGGGCATGGGGTGGGCACTCAGTGCGGGGATTTATTTCAGGGCAGGTATAGGTGCAGGTTGGGGATGTTAGGCTTGATGCTTGAGAACCTGGGTGCCCAGTGGCCAGGGAGGATGTAGCTGTGCGGGTCCACTGGGGGGGCGTAACCCTGGTGTGTGCTGGTCTAAGGCACGGAGCCCTTTGTGTGCATGTGTAGAGCTGTGGCAGCAGGTTAGTGTTATGCCTTCATGGGTTGGGAGTCCAGGTGACCTGGCTGCATAGGTCAACACTTTTTCAGAGCTGGGAAATATGGCCGAGGCCCCTGTGAAGTGCTGTTCTAGGACTGCTGTAAAGTATGGTCCTCAGAGCTGAATGATATGATTGGGGGCCTGTGCATATGCGTGGTCCTGGAAGTGCTGTAAGTGGATGCACAGAGCTCCAGTGGGGAAAAGTGAGGCTGTGCAACACTGTGAGCAGGGGTGTAGGGGTACCCTAGGTATAGAGGTTAGTGCCTGCAGCCTTTATGTGCTGGCAACAGCATGCAGGGAACAGGGAGGGGGAGGTAGTGCTTGGGAGAGGTGCACAAGAGGTGGGTTGGGCTGCATTTGGGGTAGGGGTGTGGGGCAGGTATGTGCACTGGGGGCTGGTGAGGTGGGGGTACCTGGAGCGCAGGGAGTGGGAGCGGATGACGTGGTTCGGGTGCATGGGTTGTGAGGTGTTTCTCTGGTCACTGGGCTGTGCTGGTGAGGGTAGCGCATGCAAGGAACACGGCCTGGCTTATTTCCTAGCCCTGGGCTCCTGTCCGTGCACTCCTGTGGGCTCCGTGCTTCTGTGCCAGTCTCCAGCTTTCTTCCCCTCAGTTCCTCAGCCTCTGCAACGAGGGCTGCCACATGTGGTGCAGAAGGCTCTCCTAGGTCAACCACACTCCTAAATTGCCACCTCATTCACCCTCCTGTCCCTTCTCCAACTTTTTCATAGAGCAGGGCTAAGCTGTAGCTAGTCTATTTGACCATCTTCACGGAAGTTTATTTAATTGCTTTTTAAGAAAAAATAATTTTCATTATGATAACTTTCCAAATAAACAGAAGTAGAAAGAATAACATAAGGAATCTCCATATATCCAGCCCTCAGATTCAATAAATATCACAGTTTTGCCTAAAGTGCTTCATCTATCCTTTTTTCTTTGCTTTTTCTTTTCTTTCTTTTATCACCTCCCTCTCCCCCTCCCTCTTATCTTTTTTGTCATGAAATTATTTTAAAGTAAATCTTAGATCTCATGTCACGTCACTTTTACATATTAATTATATATAAAATATGGGTAATCCCATTACTACCTAATAAAGCTTAACATTTCATTGGCATCGTCTCTATCCAATCTGTATTCCTTTTTCCTCGGTAATATCAAATTTCTTTTATTTCAGATAGTTGTTGGAATCACAGTCTCAACAAGCCCTACACATTTCACTTGGCTTTTCTGTCTCTTACTATAGGACAATTTTCTATACTTCCTGGGCCTGCTGCCTTCCCCATTTTTAAGCGTTTCAGTTTATTGAAGAGAGCAGGCCATTTGTCCTACAGAATTTCCAGTCTTCTGGAATTGTCTGGTTGCTTTCTTTTGGTGTCATTTAGCTAGTTCCTCTATTCCTGTACTTCCTGTAATCTGGATGGTATATCAAAAGACTTGATTGAATCATTTAACATCTTTGGCAAGAATACGCATAGGTGATGTTGTATACTTTGTGTCGCACCACATAAGAGATCATAAGCTGTCTGGTTGTCCACCGTTAGTGATGCCATTAACCCTTAGATAGTGATGAGAACCTGATCTCTGCATTCTTCACTTAGGTCTCCTCCTTTCAACTAGAAAGTACTCTGTGCGCCGCTCCATTGGCAGCATGTGAGCATGCAGTTCTCCATCAGTCATCACCCAGTGGTTTTAACACCACCTGGAAATCTGTCTGAATTGATAATATTGTCGTGGTTTGCAAGTTTTCTGAGTCTCTCATTCTTTCCACATTTTTAGCTGCCAGTCTACTATCAAGTAGAGAATAGAAAATAGAGCTTTTCTTCACCAAGTAGAACTGTTTAGTTGCACTGAAATGCCTAACTCTTTCTTTTTATTACCAATTTTCAAAATAAGAGTTGTTTTAATAGTTTCCTGAAATGGTGACTGTTCTAGTTTGAAAGCTACCAGAATGCGATATACTAGAAATGCAACAGCTTTTAAAAAGGGGAATTATTAAGCTGCAAGTTTACAGTTCTCAGGCCATGAAAATGTCCGAATTAAGGCACCAACAAAAGGTTACCTTCACTCAAGAAACGCTGATGAAGTTTGAGGTTTCTCTCTCAGCTGGAAATGCACATGCGATGTCTGCTAGCTTTTTCTCCAGGAATCTTCAGTGGTGTGCCTGGGGCTCTGTGCATTCTATTGGCTCTGAAGTTTTTTCCAAAATGTTTACCTCTTAAAGGGCTCCAGTAAGCAACCCCACCTTGTATGGGTGAAAACATATCTCCATGGAAACATTCTAATCAGAGGTTACCAACCACATTGGGTGGGTCAAATCTCCATTGAAACAATCAAAAAGCTCCCACCCAACAATATTGAATGAGGATTAAAGTACTTGGCTTTTCTGAGATATGCAACAGATTCAAACTGGGAAAGTGACAAATGAGTATTTTTTTTAATAAACTTTTTTATTAATTAAAAAACTTAACAAAAGAACATTAAGATATCATTCCATTCTACATATACAATCAGTAATTCTTAATATTATCACATAGTTGCATATTCATCATTTCTTAGAACATTTGCATCGATTTAGAAAAAGAAATAAAGACATCAGAAAAAGAAATAAAACGATAATAGAGAAAAAA
>PVIY010042628.1:0-20821 GCA_004026745.1 Myrmecophaga tridactyla | reverse complement strand
ACACACACAGGGTTGGGGAGGCAGTTGGAGACCCAGCTCTTATCTGAGCCAAAATACAAAAGTACCCATGGCCATGGGAGTCTTGCTGAGACATTCAGGGTGTCCCATCCAGCCTCGGACCAGGAAGCTCTGACCAGACCCTAGGGTGCCGGGCCTGAGGGCACCAACCTTTGCAGGGTGTGGAAGGGCAGGCCCTGTAGCCTGCTGCCCAGGACAGGGGACCCACAAGAGGGAGGCCCTGGGGAGGGGGGGCACTGGGAAGGGCCGCCATCCAGAGGACACACAAGCCTGCAGACAGACCTGGGCATGGGAGGGGAGGAGGGGAGAGCTCCACCGGGGCTGGAACCCAGCTGGAAAACTGGGTGCATCACTTATTCACACTTGTAAAACATTAGTATTTTTCAATAATTGCACAAAAAAGTTATTTTAAACACAAACATCATCCACCCCTGGGAGCCCCAGAGATGAAGTCTGAGCGTCTCTCCTTGCCCAAATCGGGGGCTTGTGGGTGGGCTGGGGTGACCTGATTGTGCCACTCTGAAGATTCTGTTTCTTCTGGACTTGAGGTGGTATTGCTAGAATTTTCCTCGTGTCATTAAAGATACCCCCAAGAGCTTGATTTCATTGGCTGCCGGCCCTTCCACACAGGACCGTGCTCTGCGAACCGCAGACCGCTGGGAACCAGGGACGCGGGCGCCCCACCCCAGCCCACCTGTATCCCATTTGCAGCGCTCCCTTGGAGACCCTGGAGCTCAAGGTGTTTCCAATTTCTATTTTCTCTCCATAAAGCGGCAGCCTGGGACGCGAACATCCCAGCGCACTTTGGCCATTTCCCTGAGCTCGCTCCCGGAGGCCCCGGGGGCGCCAGGTGCAGGGGCCACGGGGTTGGGGGGCGGGGCTCTGGAGGGGCCCTGCGCTGCGCCAGCCCCGCCCCCCGCCCCTGCCTTCTGCAGCTGACAAGTAAAAAGCGGCGAGGGTGGGGTGGACGGGCTGCACTGAGGCCCTACCCGCCTTTCGGCTTCGGGGGGGTGGTCCCGGGGTAACTCCGCGGGAGCCTGGAAACCCGGCTCCCCACCCCCGCCCCTCGGGGCCCTGAGATCTTGGGGTGGAGGTGTGCACGCAGGCCTGCACGCCGGACCTGCGCTCCCCCGGTGACAATGAGGAGAGAGAGCAGGGGGTGGGGGACAGTCAGCCGGCAGGGGCACGAGCACCACCACCACCCCCACCTTGCCCTGCGGGGGAGCCCCAGTCCCGGGGTGTCCGGAGGTGGGCTGGGGGCGCCCAGATCCAAATTGCATACATACTCAGGCCCTAAATTAAAATGTCACAGGCCTGCTGGGAAGGCTCGGGTTTCCTGGCCGCAAAACATGAGCCTCCTTGATAAAACGATTTTGGTTTTGATAAATGTGGACTTTCTGTGGCAGAGACAAAGGCGCCCTTGAGTCCGGAGGGGAACCTAAAACGGCACATTGCTGAAAAGTATTTCCTGATAATATTTTTAGCACCTGAGGAAAAAAAACTTTTTCTTTTTTTGAAAGTTTTGGTGTGTGTGTGTGTGTGTGTGTGTTTTAATGAAATGTAATGCCCAGCAGTGTGAGGCCTGTGTTAACCCCCAAACTCCCAGTCTCACTCACAGAGCAGGGTCGGCCAGGCAGGGGCCCAAGAGCACGGCCTCTGGGGCCACTGCTGGAGGGCCCCTGCCTGCTGCTGACCCCACCCAGATCCCCAGCTGGAGTCTGTGGTGTGGAGCCGGGTCTCGGCATCTGATGAAACTGCGGTGATTCCTCCACACGGCCAGGTAGTGACTCCTGCTAGTCGGACAGTTCCCACCATGCCTGGAGAAACATTCCCTCACACTGTGCATCTGTCCAGTGTCAGTGGGTGCCCAGTGGGGTGTTGGTTTTGGGCAGCCCTGCCTTCCAGAGGCCTCTAGGTGGGCCCATAAGCCAGCTCATAGAGGGGCCTTTCCCAGGGTCCCTGGAGTGTGTATTTAGGAAGGGGCTGCAGAGGTGGGTGGTGCCAAGGAAGGGTGGCTGCTGGCCCAGGGCAGCCTGCTCAGAGGAAATGACCCAGAGCTGGGCTCTGGGGGCAAAGCAGGAGTGTGCCAGTGGGAGGAAGATGGGAGATAGGGAAAGGGAGTGGGGAGATGGTAGGTGTGGGGGCTGGCAGGAGGTAGGCCAGGTGGGGGAATGGTCAGAGGGAAGGTGAGGCTCTGATAGCCCCCCTGGTGCTGGTCAGTCCCCATTTGGGCAGGCAGTTCCCTAAGCTGACTCTTCTACCCAGGGAAACAAGGAAAGGGCTTTCCAGCTGGGCCCCACCTACTTTGGGGAGAGGCTACCAGTTTTCACAGAAGGAAATAAAAACTGAAAAGCATATCCTTTGGGTTCCCACCACTGTGATCAGGCCTGCTGGCAACTGCAGGCTTGAGGCTACCCTGCGAAAGCCACATCTTGGCTGCTTCCCATCCACCCCAACCCCTAGCCTTGCCAATGATGCTCAAGACCGTGGCTCCACCTCCAAGGGCCACCCTAACTTCTCTGTGCCTCACCTAGCCCCAGAACATATGCAAGGGCTTCCTGGCCACCTGTCTCACCAACATCCTGGCCAAGAATGGGTTAAAGCAAACTCCAGCAGGCTCCCTGTATGAGTGCCTGTGAGTGTGTATGAGCTGCATGTGTAAGTGAATGAGTATGAGCGTGTCTATGATTGTATACATTTCCTCCCAGGCTTCCAGATGAGAGTTGGTGTGAAGCAGGGGTTCTGTTCTCAGCACACCCCTAAAATTAACATTGTCTCTGACTTTTTCCCTCCCAAAGACGGGAGATGATGCTCCCCCTCATCCTTCATATCTTGGGACCACATTCTGTCGTCCTGGGGTCTTGAAGCCAGGAGAACAGAACCAGCGTTGGCCTCCCAAAGCTCACTGTGACCTGGGAGGGACTCTTTGCCTTTCCAGCCTTGGTTTACCGTTCTGCAACTCAGGATCACCATCCCAAGCAGGGTGGGGCAAGGACGAGGCAAGGAGACACCAGGAGTGCAAAATCCAAGGAGGATAAAAAAGAAAGAAAAGAAAAAAATCCAAGAGGGCTCCCTCCCAGGTTCCTGCCAGAGCAGGGTCAGCCCTCAGAAGCCAGGGCCTCCTAGCTCCTCTCCCTGGGAGCTTGGCTGAGGCTGGCGTGTCCTGGTCCTGCCAGAACTCACTGGAATGAAAATGCCAGGCACAGCTCCTGGGTCAAAGTGTGATTCTAGGGTCCCATAGTCACAAACAGGGGATCCCCCTACTTAATATTTAGTGTTCCTTCCTCTGATTGCAAAATGACACAAGATCGCTGAAGGCGTTTTAGAAAATACAGAAAACTGCAACACCAAACAGGAAAACAAACCAGTGGTAACTGCTGCTGCCACTTATGTGTCTTATGTCCTGGCTTTTCTGTTTGTCTATCTGTGTATGTTTGAGGGGTACCCTCTCATCTTTCCAGGGACCAGACTTGGCTTGCAGGATTCTGGAGCAGAGGGGATAGAGGAGGCTGAGGCCCCAGGCATCCAGGCCCTAGGCTGGCCAGGGGTACAGAGGTGGTCTAGACACTCAAAGAGCCATGTCCACAGGGAGGGATCCAGGCGACTGGGAGGAGAGCAGGGAATGCCAGAGGACAGGAACACAAATCCAAATTGTGGGTGTGGGGATCCTGCTCTCTCCCCCAGGCCCTAGGCCCATGCCCCTCTGCATCTTAGCCCAGTGGGTATGCTCCCCCCAGGAGCCTTCCCAAGTACTCTTCCTGCTGTGACACCTGAGCTATCAGGAAACCTCCCCAGATAGTTCTCCTGATGGCTCACTATGGCCAGCAGGGCAGAAGCACTTGCGTAGCTCCTGTGGAGGGGAGGGCTTCACCATCACCAGAGCTCCTGGGACAGCTGCCTTCTACAGCCGAAAGCTTGGTTTCCCCAGGCCCTGACCAGCCAGGGGTCCCCCAACTGGTAACACTGTGTAAGGGCGGTGCTTCGGTCCTCGCAGGGACCCAGGAGGGCACCCATTAAAACCCAGACCCCAACACATCCGGCAGGCCTTAGGAAGTGGATCTGTCCCACAGCTGCTCTGGGGTTACTCAGTCCCATTTTGGGGTGCCTCCTCCGGGCTGGCGCTAGGCTGGCAGGTGGGGCCCTTGGAGAGGACTGTCCCCACCTCAGGGTGAGCGCCTGTAAAGCTCTAGCTAAGGCCAGGACAAGGGGAGCTCTAAGCCACCAGGGACACCGCGAGCCCGCCGGAGCAGGGCCTGGCGCTTTAAGAACGACCTGATTTGCATGGCCCCGCCCCGGGCTGCGTTCCGCCCCGCGCGTCCGGCCCCGCTGGCTATTTAAGCCGCGGCCTGAGGACCCGCCCCGCCCGGCGCCTTCCTCCGCCGAGCGCCGCCCGAGCGGCCGGCTGAGCCCCCGCGGGGCGCCGAGCCACTGACGGCGCCCTACGCGTCCCGGGCCCGCTCGCGCTGACTGCGCGGCCCCGCTCCGGACCCCCTGCCCCGCTCTGGCCTCCCCCTGGCCCGCGCCATCCTGTGCGGCCACGCTCCGTCTCGCTCAGTGTCCACTCTGCCGTCTCCGTGCCCGCTGCCCCCGCCGACCCTCGGCGATGCCGCGCGGTGCCGCCTGGGCGCTGCTGGTAGCCGCGGCCCTGGGGCTCGGGGCGCGCGCGGCTCACGGCGCCGTGGCTCTCACCGACTTCTACGCGTTCGGCCCGGAGCGCGGCGACGCCGTCACCCCCAAGCAGGACGACGGCGGCTCGGGGCTGCGGCCGCTCTCCGTGCCCTTCCCGTTCTTCGGCGCTAAGCACTCCGGCCTCTACGTGAGTAACCCCGAGCCGGGGTGCGCGCCGATCGAGGGAGGGGGTGCGCCGCGCCCCGGCCGCTGCCCTCCGGGCCCGGGTTCCCGCCGCCGCCGCCGCCAGCCACTTGGCACCGCGGCGCCAGAGGTGGAATGAGGACAGAGCTTCCTCCCTCCTCGGCAGCCAAGGCCGGACAGCGGCCCGCGGGAGAGGCGCCGGGAGGGGCCCGCGCTACACTTGGGAGCGGCAGCCCTGGGCGCCCCTGGGAGGCCGGCGCGGCGGCTTGCCCCTGTCCCTGCCCCTGCCCTTGCCTGACAGGTCGGAGCGCCTAGTGAGGACCCTGGCTCTTGTCCGCCCTTAAACAGCAGAGTTGCCATGGGAGCGTGCTTTCTGGGAACTCGGTTTCCCAAGAGGGATACCTGCGGCCGTTTTAGTCCCTCACCGGGATTGTTGGGGTCTCAGTCCCTATCTGACTCTCAAGGCTGGTGCCAGCGGCCTGATACCTGCCCAGGTACCCAGGGCAGGGCCTCCTTCTCTGTAGACCCCATGGGGCAGGGTCAGTTGCTGGGATAGTGGGGAGGGACCCAGAAAACTGTCCTCATTGAGGCTTTTTGCCTCCTCTGACCCTGAGTTCCCCAGAACCTCTATTCTGGGGGCCAGCTCCTGGGGCTCAGACTCAACATTCAGGTCTTCCAGAAGGAGAGTACCAGGACCAGAGACTCCTGAGTGAACAGCACAAGCTGAAGGGCAAGGCCTGAGGACCAGTTCTGTCTCTGCTACTCCAGGCTGTGACTTTGGGCTGGTCACTTATGGACCCTGGAGGAATGAAATGCTGCTTCTCATGACTGCGAGGAGCTTTGCTTTGGATGGGTGAACCACTGGAAAACTTCTGTGAGAGTATCACCTCCAACACTGCCACCCCACTCTTGTCTGCCCCTTTCAACACCATCAACCCCACCATCACCTCCACCACCTCCACTATCAACCCTACCATTATTGCCACCATCAGTCCCACCATCGCTTCCACCACTAACCCCACCATCACCTCCACCACCAATCCCACCACTAACTCCACCACACACCCTGCCCACAGCCACACCTTCACCTATAGCACCTACACCATCAACTCTACCATCAACCCCACCAACAACTTCACCATTGGCATCGCCACCTCCATCAACACTGTCACCAGCACCACCTCCACTGCCAACTCTGCCATCGGCACTGTCACCTCCACCATTAGCGCCACCTCTTTCAAACCCTTGGTGAGGCTCAACTCCCACCACACCATCCATATCTTTAACACTCATCATCCTTCCCCCACGACTGCCCATGTGACCTCCACCACCAACTTAACCCCCAATAGTCGCTCCTCTCCTTGGCCACTAGCATCGTGCATTCCCTCCACCAGGATCTCTCCATGGCCTGCAGCTGCAGTTCCCGTGCCTGTTCCCGAAGGCCTCCCTACCTTGGTGATGGGATGTTGGTGGAAGGGCACAACCCTTCTCTCTGTAGGTGCCACGCTGCTATAAGGCTCTCTGGGCCAGGGCCTGGAAGGAGAGGCAGAGCTGACTTCTGGAAGCCTGGAGTGGGTAGGGCCGAGCTCTGCTTGGGGTCCATCTGAGCCAGAGGAGGCCCCTGTGTCTTGGGAATGGGAATACTGCCGGCACCATCCTCATGGAACACTTTGTCAAAATGTTCCTAAGTGTTTGGGCCAGGATCAACTTTCCCATTCAAAGTCACAGGTGAAAATATTATTAAAACAGTTGACCCTCTTAACCGCCTCCCCAGGAACATGTTCTCTTGCCAAAGCAACAGGGAGAAGCAGTTCTAAAGTGGAAAGCACTGCTAGCAAAACAAATGGTTTCATCAGAAACTAACATTCTGGCTGCTAACATAACATATATCTCCTTGAGAATTTTTTCCTGAAACAAAGATATTATTTGAAAAACACTTGCCAATGTGGACATAGCCCACCCCACTTCGCCTTCTGTTTGCTCAGTAGGAAATAAATGAAATTCTTGGGGAGAGATGTCCAACACTCCTTGCCTGAAATGACTGCGAGGAGGGCAAAGGAAGTGGGGCGTCACCACTTGTTATAGTTGAGGGAGGGGGTCAAGTTCAAAACCAAAAAGGAGAGGAGAGAAGGCATTTCTTCCAAAGCAAGTGGGTTTGACATGGGTGCCTCCAGTTCCCACCGAGGATGAGGTGACAGTCCCCTGAAATCCCCTGGCTCTGAGCCTGATCCACTCAATGCGTGCCATGGCGCTGGCCATGACTGAGCCCGGGTGCCTTCATCAGGCCAAGCGAAGACCCTGTGCAGGCCAGCCCCTTCCACAGTGGTCTCTGCTCTCCTCAGCCCCCCAGCCTACCACTTGACAAAGAGCAGCCTTGTCGGATGAGTGAGTGAATGAATGAATGAACTCCTCATCACTTGACACTGGCCCACGCATCACAGGTAGAGATTAGAAGTGCCCCTGATTAAGGATCAGGACCCCTCGAGCTTGCATCAGAAATGGCACCTGGCAAAGGACTTGTCCCACCATGCCGGCAGGGCCCAGATTCCAACATGGCTCCCTTCCTGGCAATAGGTTCTCTTGTTAGAATTGCTGTTCATGATAAGTTATAAGGAAACAACTCTGCTGGTGGGCTGAGGAGAAACCCTAGGGCCAGGTTCTGCTCAGAGGGGTGCAGTCACTTGGTGGGCATGGAGAGAGACCGCGAGGCTGGCTAAGTAAGGAAGAAGTCCCATCTTTTGGTGGAAGCCGAGGGTGTGGGGCCTCTAGGTCCAGCCCCTACCAGGCATGAGCTCTTAGGGGCCACAAAGAAAGATCTGTTTGTTTTGTTTAGCATCAAGACAGGGCTGGCCCCTCACGCCCGATGATATGACATTCTCTTAACAAGCTGCATGTGGAAACATTTTATGTCTCCTTAGTTTTTTGAAAACTCGGGTGCCAGTCAAAGAAATGTAGAGCCCTGAGTCAGAGCAGGATGGATTTGGGGGTCACAGGCCAGCAGAGTCCAGAAGGAGGAAGTTGAAGGAAAGGAGTGAGAACTTGACCTTGAGCTCTTACCAGCCAGTGCTTTGGCACTTGTGCTCCCTGAGGCAAGGCTGGGCTCCATTCCCAGTCTCTGCTCACCTGTGTAGACCTCGCCAACTTGGCATGGACAGTCCCTCGCAGAACATGGGCCTGGGCACCGGGCCCAGAAGACCTGCCCTGGGGTCAAGCTCTGCAGCAGCCTTTGGCCCTTGTCTAGTTATTTCACCTCCATAAGGCTCAGTTTCCCCACCTGTGCAGTGGAGCTTACCATACCTAATGGATCATACCCACAATCTTGTACCTACCCATCACTATCATGCTCTGACCACCAGTTCCAAGAGATCTGGAAAACCTGCCTGACCTACAAGGGCAAGACCCAGAGAGCCAAGCCTGGGCCAGGCTCATCTGGGAGCAGAGATAGGGAAAGAAGTCATTGCCCATTCAGCTTTGTTCTGGGCTCATGAAACACCCAAGCAAATGCATGAGACTTTTGGGAGTCAGGGGACCCAGATGCAAAGAAATGGCCCCAGGGAGAGGTCATAGCATCCCAAGGACAGACAGATCCTGGCCTGCTCTTCGTGGACCCTCAAGGCCCCAAGCCAGGCTCAGGGACTGGTCCCAGCCTTCTGCCCCTAGCGCCTCTGCAGGTACCTTCCAACTCAATACACTACTGACCTCTCCTGGGGGCTGCTCCCTCTGCCTGTCACCATGTACAGTCCACCATTTCCAAGTGGTTCCAGCCAACCTAGAAGCCTCCTGGACACCTCCCCCCACCCCATGCGACTTGTCAGAGTCATCAGCTGGTCCTGGCAACATCACCTTTGAGATACTTACCACGTCCTAGCACCATGGGGGCTCATTGGTTCCTTGTTTAGCCTCTGTCTTTGCCAGGGGGATCTGTACTCCACGAGAGCAGGGACTTGTCTGTCACTCTATCCTCATGGCACCATACTGGTAGTGGGCTCAGAGTAAGCCACAGCACACGCTAGGTGGGAGACAGCCATCACCCAGCACACCCCCTTATTTACAGTCAGGCCAGAGGAGAGGAAGGGGAGCATATGCAGTCACACACCAGTCAGGGATTGGCTAGGGCTCCAGTTGGCCCAGGCACAGACCTCCCTTTGCCAACCCTGAGGCAGAGGACCTACAGCGCAAAGCTCGTGAGCCATAGCCATGTCTCAGGCTCCCCATCCACATGATGGGGTCAGGCCAGTAGTAGTCACAGGCACACTCTGTACCCCAGAATTTCCAAACCTCCAGAAGTGGGTCCCAGCTGCCCCAACAGGGTGGGTCCTGGAGCTCTGGGGCCTGTGCACTTCAACCTCAGCCCTAGGCCAGCTCCCTCTGGTGCTGGCTTGAGACATGGTGTGGACACTACTGATAGAACGTGGTTGTTAGGTGGGAGTCCTCAGAGGGAGAGGGTCTGCTTAAACAGTAGGCTTGCCAGAGATGATGGGTCAGGGGCAAAATACTGACATGGAGAGGTGTCTGTGACACATCTATCTGGACAAAGGAGAGCACAAAAGGCCACAACACAGGAGCAACAATTGTAAATATGGCAAGAAGTAGGTTTGTCATTTATACTGTCCTTCAATTTCCAAGATTGGTAAACTCTTCCTTGGTTCAGTTAGCTGGAGTGTGGGAGAAAGAGACAGAGTAAAGATGTCCTCTGTGAGACAGGGGAAAGACAGAGGTGTGTATGGAGAGGGAGATCCTGGAGTGGGAACAGGCCTGGGGTGAGGCTGGCCTCTGCCTGGGGTGCATATGCAAGTGAAATAACTTCCCACTATCCTTCCCCTCCACCCCTCCACCCCCTGCCCTGGGAGGCTATGGAGAGAAAAGATGTGTGCAGTGTTTGAGGGCATTAACAGCCCCAGCAGTGGGAAACATGGGCTTTTCCTCCAGCTCTCCATGAAATCTTCAGCAAAACCCTCACTGCACTGTGATGTTTCTGACCTTGGCCCCCTATTTCGTAAATACAAAAAAAGAACAAAACAAAACAGAAGAGTGTAGAGTCTGACAATCTCTTCTTTTTAATTGGCATGTTTAGGCCATTTACATTTAGTGTAATTTTCAGTCTCCCTATTTGTTTTCTGTTTGTTACATTTGTTCTATATATTTACTTCTTTGAGTTTTTTTTTAACTATTTCATTTTATTACTGCTATTGGCTTATTAGCTGTACCTCTTTGTTATATTTGTAGTGATTACTCTAGTAATCACTAGAGTAAAAAACTAGAGTTTTATAAGTGTTATAAAACATTTTTATCTTAGCATAGTCTACCTTCAAATAACATCATATCCCTTCAAGTACAATGTAAGATCCTTCCATAGGATACATCCTTTTTCCCCCTTCTGGCTTTTATACTATTGTTGTCATATACTTTTCTTTTATATTTGTTATAAATCCAAATAATACATTGTTAATATTTGTGCTTTAAACAATCATAATTTAAATAAACTAAAAATGAGGAAAAGGCTTCTTTATTTAATATTTACTTTGTGTAGATCCAAATTTCCATTGAGTATAATTTTCCTTCTACCTGAAGGAATTCCCTTAACATTTATTGGGGTGCAAGCCTGCTGGTGATAAAGTCTTCCTCTTTTTTCTTGTATAGACTGTATGATCTCATTTATATGAAATGCATTTAATAAGCAAATTTCGTAGACACAGATTTCATGTTATTAGCGGCCATAGCAGTGGAGAGGGGGAAGTAGGTGTGGCAAGGGGAGAGTTATTGCTTAGTGGGTACAAAGTTTCTGTTTGAGGTGATGAAAAAATTGAGGTATGGATGCTAATGATGGTAGCAGAATATTATGAATAGAATTAATGCCACTGAATTGTATACTTGAAAGTGATTAAAATGAGAAACTTTGAGCTGTATGTTTGGTACAAAAAGTATAAAAAAAGATTAAGGTGAAAAAACAGTTGTATCTTCAGTTTTCTACCTCTCTTCCCAAAAGGTAACTAACCTGAGAGGGAGGAGGTGTAACTGAGAAATTAGGATTTAACAAATGACTGTGACTACTACTTCATTATATAGATATTTCTTTTTTGTGTCTAGTATTTTAGAATCAGAAGGAAATCCCTGAGGTGGTTGAACTATAATCCAGTAGCCCTGATCTTTGATAATGATTGCTTACCCATTTTGAGAAAAAAAGTCAATTGCTATGTTTGCATGGATCTACTTCTGGATGTTTTGTTCTGTTCCACTGATATATATCTATATCAATTCTCTATCTATCTATCTATCTATCTATCTATCTATCTATCTAACTATCTATTTATACACACACACAATCTGGTAATACTACACTGTCTTAGTTAACCTACCTCTGTTGTCTTAAAATTGGGTACAGTGTAGTACTAGTGGTCAGTGAGAGGGAGGGGTAAGGGGTATGGAATGTTTGGGATTTTTTTTTAATCTTTTCGTTTCTTTTTCTGGAGTAATAATAATGTTCTAAAAATGATTGTGGTGAATGCACAACTATATGATGCTACTGTGAACCATTGATTGTATACTTCAGATGGATTATATGGTGTGAGAATATATTTCAATAAAATTACATTTATTAAAAAAGAGATAACTAATGCTACCAGTTTCTTGAACATCTTTGGAGAGAAATTATAGGCATAAACAGTACTCTGAATTTGTGTCCATTTCCCACATAAATGGTGGCACATTCTACATATAGAAGATAACTCTTCAGGAGACTTCCCAAGTTAGCATACTCTCTCTCCATCTTTATTGCAATTATTCAATCCATTGTCAAAAAGTGCAGGTCTTTTGCTTTGTAGAATGGCACCCACTTTTGCTTGTCAGGTGTTTCCTGGTGATTAAATTCAGCATTTGCGCTTTTGGCAGTAATATCACAGAAGGGATGCTGTGTCTTTTTCAGATGCGTCATATCGGAAAGCAGCTCACATAAGTCCGTGTTATTGTTCGTAAAGCCAATTTCAAGCACTTGGTTTAGGTGGATCTGTCAGGTTTCTCCATTACAAATTTATCAATTTTCCTTTTGTAATTAATAAGTAATCCATGGGTAGATCCTTTGAGATGATACATATTTTGTTCCTCATTAAACTTTCACTTTGAGTTTTACATCCACTGATGATTTTTCCTGAATTGATTATTAGTAATGTGATGATTAAAAATGATATGTGTTCGTTTTATTTTCACTGTCCTCAAGCTCTGCTGAACCCTAGATCCAGGCTGGGTGTAGTGCTGTGGAATACCTCTTGGACCTGTCTCTGCCTCCTGAAGTCTTGCTTACCATTTCCATAATGCTCAACTTACAGTCTCAGAGGAAGAGTACATACCCAGGAAATGTGAGGAAGGTTTGGGGCTCAGGATGATAATATCAGATATACTGAACTAGTTTCTATGCCCCCTTGTTCTGACTCTAGAGAAATAAAACAGTTGCTAGTGAGGTTGGTGATATTTTGTGTAGCTTCTATGCCTTGCAACACTCTCATTTCAGAGATCTTGTGACTTGTCTTGTATTTGTTCTAAGATCTCACCAGGTTCTTTTTTTTCTCTGGACATGGAATCTAGAGCTTCAATTTTGAAACCAAATTAGGACTCTTGATTCTGAAACTCCAATTTCTTTAACAAGTAGTTCTCTAGAATAAATCCCAGGGTAAGGGTTTTTCGTGACTGCCTTGATGAGAGCATAATTGGGAAGCAGTAAAGGAAGTACAGTACCATGTTGCTTCTCTAACTTGAATCTCTCTGCAGGGGGATCTTGCACGTGGGCTTGGCTTGATTCTAAGGCCTGCTCAGGCTCTGTTCTTCTCTAGAGCATATGTCTAGCTCTTCTATTCTGAGACAAAATCTGGATTCTAGACTCTTCAGTGTTAGTTTCTAAAGCTAGTTTTTGTTTGGTAGCATAACCCAGGTAAGGTTTTTGGTTGAAAGTGTCAGTGAGGATTTTCAACTGATCTGCAGTGTACTTGGTACAACTGCACCTTTGATGAGTAGCCATGATCTTGTTGGCAAAGTTTTTCTGGGCCTTGTTGATAGAGATTCTTTGTGTTTAAAACATATGACTAGAAGCCCTCATTTTTTTTAAATCTGAAAAGTTCTTTGCCTACCTTCAGTTTTGAAAGATATTTTCACTGGATAGGTATAGAATTCTAGGTTGACACATTTTCTTTCCTTTTTTTCTTTCAATTCTTTAAAGATGTTGCTCCATTGTCTTCTGGTTTGCATAGCTGCTAACGAGAAGTCTACTGTAATCGTCATCTTTGTTCTCATCCATGTTCTTCTGTGTATATTGTTTTTTTTCTTCAACTGCTTTTAAGTTTTTTATTACTGTTTTTCAGCAATTTGATTATTAGTTGCATTGGTGTGGTTTTATTCTGCTTGGGGTTCGTTTTGATTTATGATTTGTGGGTTTGTAGTCTTCATGAAATCTGAACAATTCTCAGACATTATTTCTTCACATACTTTTTCTGTTTACCTTTCTGTCCTCCCTCAAATTTGATCACTCAAATTACATGCACATTGAACTGCTTGATATTGTCCCAAAGATCAAAGAGGGTTTGTTCATTTTTGTTCAGTCTTTTTTCTTTGTGTCCTTCATTTGGGATCATTTCTATTGCTATAGCCTTCAAGTTCACTGGTCTTTTCTTCTTCTTGTCTAACCTGCTATTAATTCCATCCAATGTATTTTCATTTTAGGTACTGTATTTTTTACTTTTATAAGTTCCGTGTGGACATTTACTACATCTCCCATTTATTTCATCATTATGTTCATGTTTTTTAATACCCTGAACATAGTTCTAATATTTTAATAGTTATATTAAAATTACTAATTTCAGCATCTCAATCACCTCTGTCCTTATAGACTGATTTATCTCATGGTTATGCTTATAGTTTCCTGCTTTTTTGTATGCCTGTTTTTTTTTTTTTATTGGATTCTAGACCTTGTGATACTAAACAAGTTTTCAATTGCTGGATTTTGTTGTTCTTCTTTAAAGGGTGTTAGTTTTGTTGTGTTTTTTTTTTTTCTGTCAGAGAGTTAAGTTACATGTGTATCTATTTCATCCTTTCCAGGTTTGATTTTAAGCTTTTTTTATGGTAGGTCCCCAGCAACTTTTATTCTAGGGCAATTATGCTCACAAGTCCACTACCCAGAAGTAAGCATTTGTAACATTTTGGTGAATTTCCTCCTGATGTGTTTTCAACTATACATAGGGTTTTACAAAACTACTTTGGATTGTTACTTTAAATGGATTTGTATTCTGTATATTTCTTTTATAAGATGAACATTTTTCCATGCCTTAAATTTGCTGTGAAAACTTGCTTTTTAGTGATCCATATAGTACGCCACCCTCTGTCCACACTGTAGCTGGTTTACCCCATCCTGAGTGTTGACTATGTGGGTGGCTGCCTGTCTCCGTGAATTGGCAATGCTTTGGGGTGCGTCCGTTTTGTACACATCTTTAGGAAGGTCTCGTTCTTTCCTTTTTTCTTGAAGTGGGCCAACTGCGTAGGGAGGGAGGAGTAAGCTCTTTAGGCACCTCCCTACTGCCCCCTGCTGCCCAGAAGGGCTCTTGCGTCTGCACCCTCTGCTCCTGGGTGCAGGTGGCCCCTCACCTGGCCTGGCCTCTGCCTGGAGGTGGCCACCCCCAGGGTCTGTTCCCAGTGTGTGCCACTCACAGGATTGCTTGGGGGCACTATAGAAATGCGGATCCCTGGGCCCTCACAGAGGGTGTTAGTCCCAAGTGGCCCTAGAATTAGCACCCAGGAGCTCCTGATGGCAATGCTGGCCTACCTTGGCACACACCTATGCTGCTTCTCCTGCGGGCACCACTTGCCTGCTCCCCTGCTCACCAGAGCACCTCCCGTTTTACTGTTAAAGGGTGGCCTGGACAGGCCTCCCTGACAGGTGCCAGCCCTTGGGGTGCTGCTCTGGACCACCGACTCTGGCCTGGACAGGGTCTCTTGGGATCCTACCAGCATTGGAGTGGGGGGAGTAGGCAGGCCCAAAGGCAGAACCAGCTGGAGGAGCTGGACCCCTGGGGACACCCTCATGAGTGTCTGTGACCAGCAGGTGAGTTGGGTGCCCTGCCCAGCTTTCAACCCAGCAGGCCCCCAACTACAGAGCCTGTTCCCTTGATATCTGCCAAATGACTCTACAAAGCAGTCAGACCTTTGTTATTAAGCACCTACTATGTGCCCTGCTCCCCTATGTTTGGCTTGTTCAGAAGCCACCTCTGGGCTTCTGGGGGCTGACTCTGAGCACCAAGGAGCGGGAGAGTGGGAAGCATCCAGAGACAGGTCCCCCGATGCCACAGGCTCCCCATAGTAGGGCGGCTCGTGACCCGGAACTTATCCATGAACTTATCTAGAGGTTCATCCAGGGCCAGACACAGCCCCTCAAGCTATGGACACATTCTTCAGCCAGTACTTCTTGCCATCTGCTCTGGACAGGATGTCAGGTGCAGGAGGGAGCCCCCAGGCCCAGGCAGCTCAGAGGCTGGGGCTGGGGCCCTGGGGCTGGGTCCTCAGGCAGGTGACCACTGTCTCTAGGAGTAAAGCTGGCAGGCACACAGGGCAAGAGTCCTGGGTATGGGGGGAGGGTGGGACACATGCCAGTCTGCCTGTGGAGCCTGCCTTTTTGGCTGCAGGGGCTACGTGGGTTATACACTAGACCAGAGGGCAGCCATGGAGATGCAGGGCAGATGTCAGGAAGATGCTTGACTGAGATGTGGTGAGATCTCTGGGCTATGCCTAGGAACAGGGTAGACATGGAGGTAAGGAGTAGAGGCCCAGACGATGGGGCCCAGGGGCAGGGGTGTCTGGGGAGCTGGCTCTGGTCATACTGCAGGAGGGGACTCAGAGTCTTTGGCTGAGGGATGTGGGGTGGGGAGGCAAGGAGGCAGCCCAGCCAGGAGGGGCTGGCAGAAGCTGCATGTCCACACAAGGAAGGGAAGTGGCCAGTAGAGAAGGAGAAACTAAAGACAGCAGGGGAGAGCACAGGGGAGGGAGCATGGGCATGGGGTTGGGGGAGAAGTCAGGGGAGCACAGGCCAGGGGGCCACAGCTCAGCAGGGCTTGGCCTAGAAGGAAGAAAGTCTGGTGCTCCATACCATGCTTTCCCATGGCCTGGAATCCCTCCTTTTTACCACCCCCTGCCCCCCTCCCACTGATCTGGGAGTTGAATCCAGCTCAGGTACCCGCTCCTCTGTGAAGTCCACCATGGTTCCTGTTGGCAAAATCTCCCAACCCTGGAAATTGGGGTGTCACCCATCCTCACCCCTGCAGGGGACATTTGAGCCCTCTTGGGGACAGTGCCCATTTGTGCTTCTTCTGCACTCAATGTGCAGTTCCCCGAGTCTCGGATCCAGGCTCAGCCCTGTGCACAGGAGCTGCTTAGCAGAGGTCCCACCCCCTCCTTCCCAGGCCTGGTCCTGTGGGCTCAGATAGCCTTTCCTTCCCCATCAGCACCCCCAGACCCTGCCTACCCCACTGCCTGAGGGAGCAGGACTCCAGACCCCCGGCCACAGTTGTGGGAGGTATCCTAATCACCCAGAGAGATGCCAGGAAATTAGAGACATGCCTACATTTCAAAGAACAAGCTTATAAAATGCCTCAGGGGGGTTATTGTTTTCTCTTCAGCAGAGAAGTTAAAGCAGCCAACCAAACCCCTGCCCTTTCTAATCTGATGATTAAAAATGTGGAGCCAGGCTTGCAGAGCTGGAGGGGCGCTCCTTCCCCGCCTCCTGGGGCGCCCTGAGGCCCAGGGGACTCTGGCCTCCCTCCAGACCCTGTCCCATGAACGCACATGCTCCCAATGCTCCCGGGACCAGCCAGATGCATGCCATACGCTTTCAAGGGGAAGTCGTCTCCCAGAGGCTCCCTGTGACATTTCCGCTCCTTCCTGGCTCGAGCCAAGTCGGAAATGCCACCAACGCAGCCTCTCCGTGCTTCCTTGGGATTCAGCAGGAAGGGCTGCCCACTCCCAGGCCTGGGTGTCTCTGGCTGGAGGACAGACAAACTCACTGGCCAGCACCCTCCCCTGGCCACATGGCCCACCCCAGCCCCACTCACGGGGTCCTCCCCTGGGATGAAGGACAGTGCTGCAATCTCCTCCATGTTCCAGCCCCCACAGGCCCTCTTGGAGCAATGGCACCCCACAGGCAGTGGCCCCGGTGGCTGACCAGGGAGGGATGCACCCAGCTTGCTCAAAACGGAAGGGACACCCACTCCTCAGGGCTCAAGGTTGCAGGAGGGCAGGGCTGTCTTTGACCCGAGGCCCCAATGCACTTGGGTTTGGGGGGTGGGAGAGCAGAGCATGTAGGGCTGCAGTGGCCTCAGATGCTGCCCACTGCAGACTTGGGTATGAGTCTCTCCCAGCCTGCAGTGTGGCATCCAGCTAGCAGCCCCATGTGACCCTGCAAGAGAACAGGGTGGTACCTGGAAGCCTTGGACCGTGAGGTCTATAGGGAGGGCCCAGGGAGGGATGCCAGGAAAGGCCCCGCCTGCTCTGTCCTTCCTGCTCAGCCCAGTCCTGGAAAAATCTCCATCCTCCCTCCCTGCTTTGTTGGCAGCAGATTTCCTGGGGTCTCCCCGCATGAGGAGAGGGTACGTTTCTGCAAGTGGCCCAGGGCATGGCTGGTCCAGCTCTGCTGCCCTGTGGGGCCATAGTATCCCCAGAGCTCGTCAGGCCAGCAGCCAAGGGCAGAGGTTGGTTGCCCCTGGCTGGCCCTGGACAGAGCACCAGGACTGTGTGGCGGGAAGGTAGTGCTAGGGCTGGGCTGATGCCAGAGCTGGGGGTGGTCAGGAGCTACTGGGGACTCTGGGACTGGGCGGGGTACCAGGCCTGGGCTGGACACCTGGGCTTGGGAAGGTGCCAGGTCTGGGTGGGGCACCAGGGCGTCCACAGTGCCTCCCAGCTGGCCAGGGCAGCAGGTTCCAACCTGGCCCAAGGTCTAGTTCCCAAGAGGATGGCTGCTGTTGGCAGCTGGTGGGATCCCACTTCTGTGAATCAAGAACAGGGTTTAAGCCCTGTTGTCCATCCAGAGAGTGGCTGACAGGGCACCCAACAGGGGATGGACCCTTCCTTCTCCTTGGTTTCTCTGTCCCTTATTGTGTTTTAAAACTCGTATTTTAAGTGGGAAAAACAATGCTAGGATTCACATTTTATGGGTAATACCATTTGCCCAGCACCCTTCAGAGGCAAGGGGGGCCCCTGCAGTGTGGAAAGGGCCCCCGCCCCCAGCTTCTTGCTGTGGGTCAGCTGCACCCTGCCATCTGGCGCAGCCTTGCCCACACTCCCCGCTCCCCCCACTCCCTGCTGGGCACTCTGGCTCCGCAGGTGAGGGGCGCCTGCCGGCAGCCTGTGTGTACGTCACCCAGGCCTTCTCCGCAGTGGTCCTGGCAATGCCCTGCCCTGGTGGAAGAATAGGGCTGGCTTGTTCTGACTCCTTCCTGAACCCTGGGCTCGGGGCCCAGAGCCCCCAAGGGGGAGGGCCACAGTGGTCTGGGGTCCAGGCAGAGAGAAGCACTGGGGCCCCAGACTCTACATCCCCCATTTAAGACAGGACTTACTCTTCAAAGGCCACAGGAGCACCCAGCCGTCCCTGTGCAGGACGGAAGGGCTACGCGAGAGGTGGGGAGGGAGGCCAGGGCAGGCCCCGTGGGTGGCCCAGCACAGACCTGCAGGCCTGCCCAGCCCCAGGGACTCTTCCCGCAGAGGCACCTTGGCCACACATGGTTTTAACCTTCAGTGAAGATCTGTTCCTCTCCCTGTGCCCCTAGCCATATCATTCCATTTATTGGCTTGCGAACTTCATCTCCATGAAAGCACACTGTACCATACTCTGGCACCTACCTCCTTCCCTCCGTATTGCTTTCAGGACCAAACCTATTCTATGGGGTACAGTTTTTCCATTATCGTTGTTCTCTAAACCTCCTTGTATGAGTAGGTGACAGTTTAGTTGTTTTGCTGCAGTGGATGTCTGGGCCACCCCTGGGTTTTGACTGTCACTAACAAGGCTGTTTATGGGAATTCTTGGCTAATGTCGCAGTGCTGCAAGCCCCCAGGGTGTCGAGAACAACCCCGGGGAGGGGGGTGCTGGGCCTTGGGCTGCACTGAGGCAGGGTAGGGGCATCTTCACAGGGTCCTAATTTTAATTTTTAGGCACAAGGCTGAGCCTGTCTTGTGCATTCATTGGCCATTTGTATTTCAGCTTTGGCGAAGTGACTCTTAAGTCTTTCCCTCTTTTCAACTGAGTAACCCATTTTCTTGTTAGTTTGTAGGAGTTATTTGCAAAACCAGCGATGACACTAAGTTCCCCTGCGCCCTGGGACCCTTGGCAGCCCCGAAGGTATAAGGAGTCCCCTACCTTCTGTGTTGTGGAAGGGCCCTTCCCCACATGGCATGGACGAGATGCACGGAGGCTCCTTGTTTGCCAGGACAAAACAGGGAGCAGGTCAGGCCTGAACCTTCCACTCCATAAACAATTAGCCAAACCTGCTCGCACTGATCACAAAACAAAACGCTCGTGCTCCAAATGCTGGCAAAGCGCCGCCCCTTCCAGACGCCTCCCATCTAACAGGCACCTCCAACAGGAGGGCGGACACCACTCCTCACCCTTCCCTGCCCCACCTCCCTCTGCTCCACGAAAGAAAAATCCTTCTTGCCTGATGCCTTAGTTAGAGCGGTCTCCTGCTGCGACTGGCCCTTCCCTAGAGCACAACAGGCCCATAATCCTTTCAGATGGCCAGGATTTGTTTTTTATTTGACACCACGTTACAAATGCTAGAAGCATCTTTCCCTATCTTGAGTCTTGCTTCATTCACTTGGATGGTGTCTTTGCAGAAGTCTTTAATTTTAATATAGTGAAAGGTATCAATCTTTTCTGTCTGGTTAGAGGTTTCTGTGTCTTATTTTAAATTCCGTCCCTCAAAGCCACGTGTGTGTCCTCCCACGCCATGCTCCCATGGCTGCGGAGCTTCAGTTTAGGTCTGTGATTCACCTGCATGGCACCAGGTAGGAGTCGCGTGGGTCCCCAGTTTAAGAAAGGAAAAAACATGCCAGCCCCCACTTTTGGAAGGGGTGCCCTCCCCCTTGCCCCGCAGTCCCAGCTCCTTCAAAATCTGCCCAAGAATGTTGGGGCAGTTTCCAGGCTCTCTCTGTCTTGTCTGTCCCTGGGCCACAGGTGGTCGCAGTGACATTCTGGGTTTGCATTTCATATCAGATTTCTATTGGGGAGGTCAAGAAAAGTTTCACTGAGCTTCCAGGTCAAGATGGTGGCTTTACAACGTGCTCGTTTTAGTTCGTCCTCCAGAACAACTACTAAATAACCAGAAACAGTACAGAACAGCTCCTGGGGCCACGTCAGTGACCAGACACACAGCGTACCCCAGTCTGGACCAGCTGGACTGGCTGCGAGCCCCCCCAGAACCATGAGTTCCCAAAGCTGCGGTGGCTGCTGCCCCTCTCCCACAGGCTGCTTCCCAGAGGGGAAAGGAAAGAGACTTTACCAGCAGCAGGGACTGAGCACAGTCAAACGCCAATTATGGAACTAATTAACAAATTCTGACTACTAAAAATAGGCCCCCAGCTTAGGTGAACCTGGTCAAAGCGGAGGTTGCTCATGTTTGCCCCAGCGCCAAGGGGGCAGGGCTGACGGAAAAAGGGGGGAAAAAAGGAAGGAAACAGAGGTTTTTGTGGCTGTGTTTCTACAAAGGCTTGACTGTCTTTGGATACAGCGGCAGGACTTCTCAGGCTGTAGCTGTCCCAGGCATAGGCAGAAGAGAGCTCTTTTGGGGGCTTGTCTGGAGCCTGTGCCTTCCCCAGGGGAGGGGTGAAGCCCAACTCAGGTGGAATCCCTCCCTCAAGGAATTCAGACACCAGGGCTTGGTAATTTGAAGCCATTAAAACCAGCCTACAACCTCTCCTCTGTCTCCACCACACCCCCAGCCAAAGTTAAAGGTACCACATCATCTTATGCTGG
>PVIY010042627.1:0-20891 GCA_004026745.1 Myrmecophaga tridactyla | reverse complement strand
TGTATAATCTTTTTTTCTCTATTATCGTTTTATTTCTTTTTCTGATGTCTTTTTATTTCTTTTTCTAAATCGATGCAAATGTTCTAAGAAATGATGAATATGCAACTATGTGATAATATTAAGAATTACTGATTGTATATGTAGAATGGAATGATATATTAATGTTCTTTTGTTAAGCTTTTTAATTAATAAAAAAGTTTTAAAAAAAAAAAAGAAGCTTTGTCTCAGAGATTTTACCAGTTCTTTCCTCATCAGACTAAATGGCGGTGGCACTGAGGCTCATGCCCATTTGAAAGAAAAGACACCCTTAAATGGAGAGACTGCGATGCCCATCTATATATTGCCATTTAAATCAAGATCTAACAGACTCTAAACAAACCTACCCACCAAAATGTCAGGACAATGTGTGCTGGTGGATGGGGGGGCAGTATTATCTTCGGTGAAACTCTACTTTTGACTAAGAAGACTTATTGATGATATTTCCCTCTTGACACAAGTAGAATCTGTGAGAACAAGGTTTAAATAGCTACTTTGGATTCTTCCCTCAGCATTCCTGATAACCACCAAGAATGTTAATGGAAGAAAATTATGAAAACAACTGGGGACTAAGATATCAGTAGGTAAACAAGCCTAAAAACCAAACCAAGGAACACAAAACTGAAGAGCTAATTCACAAAAGAGGAACAATTGGAAAAACACTTTTTTTCATTCTTAGTGTATCTAGTCATGAGAGAAATGTAAATTTTAAATAAGTGGCAAGTTTTTGCCTATGAATTTAGTAACAACTTTTCAAACTGTTAACACACAATTTCCCTATAACTTTTCAAGCAGGTAAGCTCCTATTAGTAATGAAATAGCAAATTAACAAAACATGTGGCATATAAATGTTTTGCCCATTTGATCCAGTAACCTCACTTCTGGGAGTTTATTTTAAGAAAATCATCTCAAGGAAGAATACTGCTATATTCACCAAAACAATCAAATAAAATCAGAGTCAGTATGAATGTGCAACAACAAGACAATAAGGTTAAAACACTGCATATCTATTGATGGAACATTCTACAACCCTTGAAATAGTAAAGACCACAGGAAAAATGCAAAGTTTTTGTGTTACACTATATTGTAAGACAGATAATGCAATGGTATGTGTAATATGACTACACCCATGCAAAATATAGAAAAGGGGTTCTATAACCATTTTTCTATATACAGAATAATATTTATATCATTCTCAGTAGGAAACAATTTTAATTCATACAATAGAAAAAAGTTGTAAACATATATGGCGAGAGTAAATAGTATCTTTTGAATGATGTATTTAACAGAGTTGGTGTATTAGCTAGGGTTCTCTAGAGAAACAGAATCAGCAGGAAATATCAGTAGATATATAATTTATATAAGTGTCTGTCTCACTTAACAAAGGGAACATAGAGTCCAAAATCCACAGGGCAGGTTGTGAAACCGATAACTCCAATGGAGGGTCTGGATGAACCCCACAGGAGAGGCTCACCAGCTGAAGCAGGAAGAGAAACTGTCACTTCTGAATCCTCCTTAAAAGGCTCCCAGTGATTAGATTAAGCATCACTCATTGCAGAAGACATTCCCTTTGGCTGATTACAGATGGAATCAGCTGTGGATGCAGCCAAGGTGATCATGATTTAATTCTATGAAATGTCTGCATTGCAACAGACAGTCCAGCACTCGCCCAACCAGACAAACAGGCACCACCACCTGGCCAAGTTGACACGTGAACCTGACCATGACAGGTGGCACCCACTGAATGCTTATTAAATTGGGTATTAGTATTCCTATGCCATAGAACTACAGACTCTTAGAGAAGAAAGAGACATATGAGTGGCTTGGGAAGTTTATATTCAATAAAATCTTTTTAAAGCCCAGAAGTACCTCTAACCTACACTCAACATGTGATACTTATTCATGCTCCCTAATAATCAATGAAATGCAATTTAATAAGAAAGACCATTTTCTACCTATCTAATTAACCACAAATTAAAATAGAACAATGAAACTCTGTGGCATCACTGGAGTAGAAGAGGTAGTGCAAAACTTTTGGGAGTCCTCCTCTGGACAAACGACCAAAGAGATGATGTTAAATTCAGAAAAACTGAAGCCTTTAGAGCAAGTCATCACCGCAGCGTCATTCAAAATGGAGTGAAAGGGAACATGAGCTCAGTGCCCAGCAGGGTAACGCAGGCATAAACTGTGCTGCATGCACATGAAACAATACGACAAGGCCACTAAAGAAAGATGCCGACAAAAGTAATCACAGCAAGAGGAAATGAAAAGGCTACAATTTTAAATGAAAAAAAGGACACACAATGGCATTAAGCAGCAACATTACAATTCTCTTTAAAAAACACTGTGTGCATAAAACAGGCTGGAAGGAAACACATCAAAATGTTCATATATATCTGGGTGGTGAAGTTACAGATGTCTTTTTTTCTTCATTTTTCTTCCAGTCCTTATCTTCTCATCTCTCCTAACTGACCCTTTTCCCACTGACATTATTAAATTGTTAAAACAGCAAGAGGATTTGTTACTCAATTGAAACTTTCAGGCACAGAATGCTTAAGCAGGTTTACATCTCAGAAGAAGGGTAAAATAAAAGTAATAAAAAGTAATGTTATTATTAATATCTTACTCTGAGTATCATGCTTTTCAACTTCTCAAAGTATTTTTATGTCTTCCAAGCCCTTCATCTTTCTAAAGCAGATAAAGTCATTTTATTATCCATTTCTATTTGACATCTTCGTTGAGCACCTCACAGACTGGATACTGTAGTGTGTTTTAGGGGATACAAGAAAATAAGATGTTGTTCCTGAACTTAAGGAGCTTGCAGTCTAGAAGACGCAAATGAAGAAATCAGCACTGCTGACAGCTAGAGCGGGGGGAGTGTGGGAGGGATTCCCTGTGCTGGAGGGGAGCAAGGACGGCCGAGCCTGGCCCTGGAGGGCAAGTGGGAGCTTGACAGCTGGGGTAAGGAAGACAAAAGACACACGGTGCTCCCCAGGGTCCAGAGCATGGAAACGGGAGCTGGTGAACACAGATTTCCTGCAGGTGGGGAGGCTGGGAGCACGTGGGGGGAGGTGGCCGGGTGGACGAGGAGGGACCAGCTCTCAGGACTCCCAGCTCAGCTGCCAGTGCTGACTCCAGAAACCGGACCTTCTGACCAGTCACCCTGGACTTTCCTATCAGTCTCAGGGAAGGGACTGAATTTGGACTTGTAGAACAGCCTGGATTCATGTCACAGCTCTGTAGGGTCTTGCCGCGCCTGCTTGTCCTCCCAGGTTGTGAGAACTGATGAGCCAGTGGGTGTTGAGTCTTGCCGAGCCCGTCAGGGCAGGGTGCCGGCACCGCTCTCAGTGTGGCCCTGTCGGAGAGGTGGTGACACTGCACACCCTTTGTGTTGAAAGTTGTTCTCCTGTTTTAGTTTTCTTGGCTGCAAAGAGCATGCAATGGGTTGACTTGAGCCATGGGGTTTATTTGCTCCCCCTTTAGAGGCTAAGAGAAAGTCCAAATCACAGTGTCATCAAGGCATCACTTTCCTCCTGAAGACCGTGCTCCCGGGCCATGAGTGCACAGGGCGGCTCCGCTGACCTCTACCCATCCAGGTTCTCTTGACCTTCAGCTTCGTGCTTCCATGTTGCTTTTCCCTCCATGCCTCAATTTCATTCTCCCATAAAGGACTCCAGTAAAAGGCTTAAGATCCATCCTGCCTGGGCTGAGCCACACCTTAACTGAGGTAGCCTCATCAGAAGGTGCTACTTACAATGGTCCATACCCCCAGGAATGCATTACATTCAGGAACATGTTTTTCTGGGGTGCCTAGTTCCCAGCCCCCACAGGACCTGGGCAAATCTCACCCATCAGGAGTTCCTAAACTTGGCTCTACACTGGGCACCCTGCCCATTAGATAGGAGCTCAGGGGTGGGGTCCTGGCTTGGGCAGTATTCACAATAGTGCTTTTAAAACATCCCAAGAATAGAGGAAAAGTATGAAACTATCAAATTTTACCACTGGGGAAACCCTGGATACTGTGTCAAACTTTAGGGACACCCAATCAATAGGTCACACCCTTGATCTTGAAGCTTGCTCCTGTGAAGCTTATGAATGTAGCAGAGAAGCTTAGACTACCTATTGGCATGCTTAAGAGTTACTTCTGGAGGACCTCTTTTGTTGCTCAGATGTGGTCTCTCTCTTTCTCTAAGCCCAACTCTGCAAGTGAAATCATTGCCCTTCCCACTACATGGGACATGACATCCAGGGGTGAAAGTCTCCCTGGTAGCATAGGAGATGACTCCCAGGATGAGTCTGGCCCTGGCACCATGGGATCAACAATACCATCTTGACCAAAATGGGGAAAAGAAGTGTAACGAATAAGGTATCAGTGGCTGAGAGAGTTCAAATAGAGACGAGAGTCTACTCTGGAGGTCACTCTTACATAAACTTCAGTTAGACTTTGCTCCCTATCATAAATTGTCAAACCCCAGCCAAAACCATTCCTGCAAATCCTAAAGAACACCTAAGGCATTTTATGAGATTCTACAAAGGTTCCATATACTAGGGTAACTTTCTAGAAACCTACAACCTCCAGATGGGTCCTTGCACCCTGGAGGGCCCATCCTCTCCAGAACATCAGCTAGTTCCATCCCCTATCCCATATTATCGATAACCCCTTCCAACATGAAAAGGTTAGAGTAGCCATTGCCCAAATACCCCTAAAGAGTAGGAGAAAGATCAAAGTGATAGTGGAGTTATACAGAGAAGGTAGGATTTAATAAATGAGCATGATTGCTGAATCATTATATTGATATTTCTTTTAGTCTCCAGTGTCTTGAAGTAGCTAGAAGTAAAAATCTGAAAGTGTAGAACTGTAATCTGTACCAAATTCTGAAATCTAGTTCTACAACTAATTATTGCAATGTACTTTGAAATTTATTTCCTTTTTGTGTATATATTTTTTTCACAGAAAAAGAAAAAAAAGAAGACTTTCAAGCATAAAAATATTTATGTTAGTTTAAGGGGGTGCAGGGGGGTTCAGTGGTAGAACTCTCGCCTGCCACGTGGGAGACTTGGGCTCAATTCCCAGTCCATGCACTTCACCAAAAAGGAAGAGTATAACAGAGAAAATAGGATTTAACAAATGAGCATGACTGTTGAGTGATTCTATTGATATCTCTTTTAGTCTTCAGTGCCTTGAAGCAGCTAGAAGAAAAAATGAAAAATTGTGGCACTGTAGCCCATACCAAACATTAAAATCTATTCTCTAGCTACTTGCTAAAATATACTTGGAAATTTAGTGCTTGTTAGTATATATATTATATTTCACAATAAAATAAACGTTAAAATAAATCCCAAGCACTTTCCCTGTTCTCTCTCGATGTTTGATGCCTCTTCCAGGGAAAAAATCTTTCTGTCCAGCCTGCAGTGACCCAGCGACCCTGTGAACTCCATGCTTGGTGCTTGTGGGGAAGAACTGCTGCCCCACGAGGTGGGAGCCATGGCCATGGCATGGCTGGGAGCCCAGAGCCACAGCCCGCAGACCCCACGCAGACCCGCGATGTGGGGACGCCCCCCTGCGCCAGCTCTCCAGGGAGCCGTGTGCCTGTGTCTGTTGGAGAGGCCCAGCTCCAGGACTCTAGCCAAATTCCTTCCCTGAGCCCTGCTCCATGCTGGCAGCTCCGGCTACAGAGGAGAATCAGCCTCGCTCAGCAGTCCACAGCCCAAGCATCACTGAGGAGAGGGGCACCCATTTTGAGCAGGCGGGGAGCGTGGGCCAAGATCAGGGAGGACTTCCTGGAGGAGGGGAGGTGGGATTGAAGTAGGCGCTGCAGAGCTGGTTGCAGAGGCAGTAGGTATGCATCTTGGAGGTTTGAGATTGGAGGGAGATGCTGGCTGGGCCCAATGTGTATAGCAATGCTCTAGGAACTGCAAACCCTCGCACGAATGGAAACATGCACGCGACTCCTCCTACACTTTGGTGGGTTTTTGTCTTAGCAGGGTCTCTGGGAAACTGTGACAATTGGCAGCCAAATGCCATCTCCAGTTTGGGATGCCCATTTGGTGAGCATAGGACTCGCCACTGCTGCCATGACAGCAACCCAGGACAGTGGCACGGTCATGGCCAGCTTGGGCCCAGCCCACCTGACCAGGGCCACCACAGGTCTATATCGCCCGGGCGGCTCTGGGTGTGCCAGCTTCCTGCACAATTCCTAACACTTTCCAGAGTACCGCTTTGGTGATTAGATCATGCTCGCCTTGTGTCAGGCCCAATAGTGATTCAGAAAAGCCAGTGGGAGCTCTCCATTCTCAGGAGATGGCAGAAGGTTGCCTCCTGCAGAGACCCTTTCCAGGTTTATGTGAGTCTCTCCTTAATCCAGAGGTTTCCTTTGCTCTGAGCCCCCAGGCATGCCCCAGTCAGTGTCCTTCACCCACCAGACAGGACCAGAAGCCGCAGCTTCCCAGGTGAGCAGATCTGCAGGTGCGGGGAAAAGGTGCCCACCCCGCAAGCCGTGGCCTGTCCCCAGGCATCTTGGTCCCACTTCTGTCCCTTCCCTGGAGCTTGTGACTGTCAGTGGCCAAGTACCCATCGGTTCCAGATGCGGGTCTCCAAACTCCGCTTCTGAGGAAGCCCACACCTGCTGCTTGAAGCATGAAAAATGACAGTTCATAATGCCTGTGAGAGGCCATTCCTGGGACTCACTTCTGAGCCCACATCTGTCCACAGTTTTCCCAGTAAAAGGCACCTGGGAAGGAGAGGACTTTCCCTGAGCACTAGGTGCTAAGTATTACGCGGGTATGCTGCAGGTGTGCCACAGGTGTTCAGCAGGTGTTTCACAGATTCCACAGGTAATCCACAGGTGTTCAGCAGGTGTTCCACAGGTAATCCACAGGTGTTCAGCAGGTGTTCCACAGGTAATCCACAGGTGTTCAGCAGGTGTTCCACAGGTATTCCACAGGTAATCCACAGGTGTTCAGCAGGTGTTCCACAGATTCCACAGGAGTTCCACAGGTGCTGTGCGGGTATACCACAGGTATTCCACAGGTAATCCACAGGTGTTCAGCAGGTGTTCCACAGATTCCACAGGAGTTCCACAGGTGCTGTGCGGGTATACCACAGGTGTTCCACAGGTAATCCACAGGTGTTCAGCAGGTGTTCCACAGATTCCACAGGAGTTCCACAGGTAATCTGCAGGTATTCCACAGGTGTTCAGCAGGTATTTCCTAGGTGTTCCACAGGTGTTCTGTGGGTATTCCATGGGTGCTGCAAAGGTATTCTTCAGGCATTCTGCACGGTTCTGCAGGGGTTCCACAGGTGTTCCATGGGCACGTGGGCTGCACACACAAGCCTGTCCCTCCCCAGTCAAGATAGCCCTTGGCAGGTCCCATTATCCACAGCTCACACGAGTGGAAACTGGCACTGGGGAGCTTAAACTGCCCAAGCCACAAGTCAGGGCGCCGTGGACCTAGAGGCTGCCTCAGACCTCTCCAGACTTGTGCAAGTGTGCCAGCTTAAGGCATCAGAAGGAGACAGAAGAGTAAAACCTATGACTTCCCTTCCATCTGGTATTTTCACTCTTGTTCTTCTGCTCCCCCCAAATCTCTGTTCTTTTCCTAAGCCAGCCTCTGGCCATTCCTGACTCATTGGGCATTTGAATGTAGTATTTCTTTCTAGGACAACATCTTAATCTAATGAAAATCATTTCACTCAATTTTATCTAACTGGCCCAGATAATCTGTGTCACAATTTGCCCTTTCAAAGTGTTGTCAGTCTTCTAATTCAGAGTCATCTAAAAAAGTTCAAGTTTTATTTTATTTTTACTTCTGGCCACCCGCTGCTTTGTTAAAAACCCCGTTACTGCCAGAAATAAAGCTCCGTCCATCTCAAACTCTCCTAAGTCTCTCTCTCCAAGTCTGACGCTGTCTAGTATATTCCCACACATCTTTCAAATCAAATAATCGTATTTAATATAAACATTGTTATGTAGAATTCAATCCAGCCCAGATTAATGAACCTTCCGTTGAGATCACCTGTGTTTCATCCCCTGTTACCTGAGCCCAGCTCTCAGCAAAAGTTATCTCAGGTGGTGGCAGAGATAAAACATGCACAGAAATAACTGTAATACAGGCCTTTTTAAACATTGGAATGGGCATCTATCATAGTTCCCAGCACACTGAACAACACTTGTTCACTTGTCTTTTTTTCTTTCCCTGCACTGAGCTCCTTGAGACCTGGGAATTTTCCTAACTGTCTCCTGTATTTTCATCATATCTGCTCCATAAGGGTGTGTTTAACTGAACTGAATTGCCTTCGACTTCAAACCTAAAATTAATTGCCACTGGAAGAAGAGAGAGACAGACAGACAGAGAAGAGAAGGAAGGAAGGAAGGAGGAAGGAAAGAAAGGAGGAAGGGAGGGAGTGAGGGAGAGAGAGAGAGAGAGAAGGAGGGGAACCCCGAGGACAGGGAGGGTCCGACTATTGGCAGATGGTGACGGGCAGCTCCCAGGAGTGGGTCAGAGGCACAAGGGTGGCGGATGTGGGGTCACTCCTAGGGCTCAGCTCTCTTGAATTTCTCTGACACCCTCAGTGTCCCACAGGTGCCGCAGGCGGAGGTCAGAGGGCCAGGAGCCCTGGCCTGGGCCGATGACCCTCAGTTCTCTTCCAACCAGTTTCCGGACAGTGCAGCGTGGGCATCACTGAACTGCCTGCAGGGCCTGAGCTGCATGAGGTCCCCGCCCCATCTTGTCTTTTCCCCTCTCTGTAACCCGCCGATCCCATCTGGGAATAAAGCTTCCCACCTCGCTCCTTCTCTTCACCCGCCCTGAACCCTGGCTGAAGCCCCTCCAGGCTAAGAGGTTTCTCTTGGCCCCTGGGGCCAAACCCGTGATAACCGCCCTCCCTGCCAGGGCACCAGGCGGGCCCTGAAAACCAGAAGTTCAGCGAGAATGTTCAGTTCTGGGTCCCACCCCCGAGAACCTCATTACGAGGAAGCTGCGTTTTTACCGAGCTCCCCAGGAGGCCCCAAGAAGCCCAGGCTTGGACGCCACCACTCCTGCCACCACCAGTGCATCTGCTCTAAGCCCCTTGGCTGGGTTGGAGATAGCGCCTGGCAACCGCTCAGCATGGAGCAGCCCCAAGCCGGACAGGTCCCTCCCTGGCCCCACCATCCAGAGGGTAGACAAGGTCTCACCTGCCCTGACAGGGGTGGGCTGTGGCCACCTGCTGGCCCGCTGCTGCTCTGCCCCCACGGACTGTCCCCTCCACCTGCTCATGGCAGTCACACCCCACACAGGTGTGCACCCAGCGCCTTCCCCAGCCTGGCCCTCCCAACACCCCCGGAAGGTGCTGAGACCCATCTGGCAGTGACATTCTCAGCCATCCTCCTCTAGGGTTAGAACAAAAGACCCACGTACCCGTCCCGGTCCCAGAACCTGGCACCCGGCACCTCTTCAGTAAGTGACCCTAGGGTCTGAACCCAGAGAAGACAGAAGAGTCCACGGCTGGGGTCACTGGGACGCTCACAATGACAACAGCCACTAATGCCTCCACACTCCCTGGCCGGCAGCTGCTCGGTGCTTTTTGTGCATGCACGCGTGGAATGCAGGGGTGGGAAGGCAGTTGCCGATGCTATAAGAGATACCCTCCTTAGGTAAAACAAGTTCACAGTGTCTCTCGGGCTCAGAAGAAAGAGGCTGCCACCCCTCAGTTTTCTCTCCAGCAGAGCTGCATGGGTATTTAGGGTCCGTTCTTCTCCATCCCACCTAAGCCAACTGAGACACACTGGGATTTCCAGAGAGATTCTTATCCAAAGAACAACAAGAAAATAAACTCTTTTTTTTTCATAGTCTTTCCAAAGTCCAAATATCTGGTCCTATATTAAGTGTGCTTCTTTTAAAAAGAGAATGTGGGGGGGGCCACCGTGGCTCAGCAGGCAAAGTTCTCACCTGTCATAGCCAGAGACCTGGGTTCGATTCCCAGTGCCTCCCCATGCAGAAAAATAAAAATAAATTAAAAAATGAAAGAGTCGAAGGGGGCAGTACACCCTGCCTCGGGCAACTCTAGGGGACTTGATTCCTCCCCGCCCCAACTCCCACACTCTCTATTTGCCCTCTAAGATGAGCTGCTTCCTCTCTGCTAATGCAGACGCTAAACACACACACACACACACACACACGCACGCACGCACGCTGCAGTTGCTATGGGAACCATCTCTGAGAATTCCCTGTCTTTTATTCAATTAAAATTTCAACCTCACATCTTTCATGGAGCTCACTTCATTCACAGGGGGACAGCTGGGAGACGGTATCCCGGGCGGCATCTTTTCCAAAGGAAACTCTCTTCCAAGAGAGTCCCAGTGGGCTGAGCATCATCAGATTAGTCCTACCAACACTCAGGGGAGAGCACAGCACTGGCATTCCCACCTGGAAGGAGGCGCTGGGCCTGGAGGGTGGGACCAGTCTTCAGAGCCCCTTAGCCTCTGCGTTCCGTCTTAGCAGTCATCCCAGGCAAGCCGGGAAGTGGGAAGAAGCCGTGTCTTCACCAAGGGCTGCAGGAATCGGCCTTTGGGGTCGTCTTCCTGGGGAAACAGCGGCTTGCCAATGACCCTGTGCACACAGGGGCCGGGGGCCATGGAGGAGCGCGCCAAGGACAGCAGGCAGGGGCCACTCTCTGGGAACTGCCACGCAAGCGGGCGGCAGGGCTACTGGGGCCGTGGCACAGATGAGCTCCTTTACGGCCCCTGCTCCTACTCATGAACCCTGGCATGAAGCCCCCAGACCTGGGTTTGAATCTCATTCTCAATCCCCGTAACTGTGTGCTCCAGCAGAGATGCAAATTCTGTGTCTGGAAAACAAGGCTAATAGTGCAGATGGAGCCAGCCAAGGGGGCAACCGAGAAACAAGAACCCTAAGGACTTGGCTATTGGTAAAGCGTCCGGTGGGTCGTGGCCTTTGCCGGAGGCCTGTGTCCTGCACGGGAAGCACCCAGCTGCTCGGCAACAGTGAGACCGAGCTAGGACCTTGTCACCTCACTAAAGCTCAGACTGCACTGAAAATACACAAAGCAACCGCTGGTATAGTGCCTTCCTGGGTGACTCTGGACGGTCTGTTTTCAGTGTATGCAATTGCTCTCTCAGCTGCTCAACAGAGCCCTGCGAGTGGGCACAGAAATCGCATTTTAGAAAAGGTGGGGCCTCGGCTCCCCGGGAAGAAGGGACACAGGTCCTGCAGGAAGCAGTGACTTAAAGCCAACCCGGACAGCACGAGGCCACTCCCAAATCACGGCCATCACTGGCGACTACACCGAAGCCCATTATATTCTAGGCCTGGTGTCCCGCCCACCTCCTTCGTTCTCAGCGACTGTCAGGTGATGTGACTCAATGAATGCTATAAAGAAAGTGTGCGGGAGCTGCTGATGAATGTTAAATGAACAGCGGTGAGGAATAACAAGCAGCCAGCATTTCTCATGTGCCCTCGGATGGAAACGTTCTGGGAAGGCGGTAACTGCAGGGGTGTTTGCAGCGGCTCCGACCCCTGTTTCCTCCTGCAGCTTTCCAGGGGGCTCGCCAGGGAAGGGCCCTCTCTGCATGCACAGACAGGGAGCTAAGTTCAGAGGCCCCATGGCAGGGCACCAGACAGATACGCAGGCATGGTGTGTGTGTGTGTGTGTGTGAGTGTGTGCATAATTCTGTGTCTGTGAGCACAGCATGGAGCACTGGGCATGGCACAAGCCCTCGACTCCAGGTTGCTCCAATCAGAGTGGCTGTGCAGCCTCTCGTGGGCTCCCAGAAACTGGACATGCCCACGGGGAGCACAGGCTGACGGGAGTCACCGGGACTCTGCTGTCTGGCCATCCACCGCCCAGACTCCCTTCAGCCAAGTGCTCATGTGCACACCATGACAGGGATCCTTCATTCCATGATCACCCACAGAGTGCCCACCATGTGTGAGGCAGGTATTGGGCACTTTAGGAGCTAGAGAAACAGCTAAGGTCTCAGCCTCACGGCACTCTGAGTCTAAAACGGAAAGCCTGCATCGCTGCACCACGAGTACGCTATAATGCAATATTATACTCTAAAACATTTCAAGACAATATACACTCTAATGCAATAATACAACGCGGTGCAGTGTTAAGCCGATGTGCACATCGCCCAACCTGTCATAACCTGCTAAAATGAACCCAGAAGACCACACAGTTGAAGCTAATTACAAAACTTTTCATTCATTTATTGAACATATGAGAAACGAATTATTTCTTGACCAGGTGAATACATTAATTTTTCCAGGGACACATCCTCACTGCTTTCCCCAACTGAACCTGCTGGCAGTTTGGGAATTTCCAACAGAGCCGTGCTCCCAAGCAAAGACCATTACACCAGAAACAGCTTTCCGGACCAGGAGCCTGACAGCAGGTCCAGTGAGGGAGCTCGAGAACGAGGACGTGACAAAAACCATTTGCCTTGTTTTTCTTCCATTCAGCTTACTGTTAGAGAGGGAGTGGGAAGGAGAGACAGAGAGAGAGAGGCAGAGAGACAGAGAGAGAGATTGGGGTGAACTCTGAATGAAATTGTTTTATTTAGAAAAAGCACTAAATAAAATGTTTTGAAATAACATTTTATAAATGTTTTGAAATAACATAAATTTGTCTTCTCTGAATCTCCCATCTCATTCAGAATAATTAGTACTGCACCTCTTTTAGGAAGAGAGCTGGAAATTATCATTACAAGTTTTTTCTTTGTGAGTCATCTCCAGTAAGCTGTCATTAATTCACTTTTCTTGTGTTTTCCTATTGTTTACTTGCAAGGGTTTCAAATTAAACTAGTCTCAGAGTCAAGTAAAAGAAGGCACAGTAAAATGAGAGCTCATGGGTTACAGGTGCAGGCTGCAGAGAGACAGACAACCTGTGTTCCAGTCCCCACTCCATCTTCTGGTGAGCTTAGGCATGTTACGTCCCTTTCTGGACCTCAGTTTCCCCACCTGTAAAATAAGAGCAAGTGAAAAGAGGAAAAAAAAGTTGGTGTATATAAAGCCTTTAGCACAGTGGATTTAATATGTTATTGTTAAAATTTTGGGCATTTTTAAAAAAGCAATCAAATCTATTAAAATGAATAAACTGAAGAAATTAAAAGAAAAAACAAGTCTAGGAAGGTTAAGGAGGAATTCATTTCCAGGGCAGGGGTCTGGGGCCGGGGCATTTTAACTGGGCGTTTTGGGTGCGGGCACTGGCCATCAGAAGGAAGGAGGGCAGTCCAGGTAGAAAACTAGTTCGGGACTCAGTGCTTTTGAACGGCTTTTGAAAGAAAGTCAGCTTCACCAGGGCGCTTCTGGAGCTGCTCCTGTTACTGTGTTCGTATTTTCCACATTTTCAGAAAGTGCTTGCCGTGTGCCAGGCATGCTTCGGTAATGTAAAGTGACACATCCTGTGCTCAAGAGCTCAGGTTCCCGCAGGGAGAAGACAAGAAACACCTCTGTGTCATCCGGTTACAGAGCTACAAAGAAGGAGAAGCAGGGATGGATAGCAAGTGCCTGGGTGGGGCCATGGGATTCTCCATCTTTTGTGTTTGTGCACTGTGTGGTGGGGCCACAATTCATTCTTTTTCCATGTGAGTATCATTATTGCAGCACCATTTGTTGAACTGTTGTTTGGTTGGTTGGCTTTTTGTTCGTTTGTTTGTTTGTTTGGGGGGAAGTGCATGGACCAGGAGTCAAACCCATGTCTCCCGCGTGGCAGGTGAGAATTCTACCACTGAAGGCTGTGTGATTTTATTAAGACAGACGGGAAAGTTTGCTCTCTCTCTCTTTAAAGACAAGCCACATGTAGAAGCGTCAACAGCTGGGCTCTCCCCGGCTGCCCAGCGCCCAGGCGCGGAATGTGCCAGAGCAGCTGAGTCCCCTCAAGGCCTCTGGACAGCACCCCCGAGGCCACCGCTGCTTGTCCCTTCCGTGAGTTGGGTTCTCGCCAACCAGGGAAACGAACATACGACAAAATAGCCTTGGTGGTTAAGAAGCCACGTCCCATTAAAACACTTTATACTCAAGTTCATGGCTGGATTCGCTTTAATTAGAGTGCTCTCGGGCTCCTGAAACACAAATGCAGGACCCAGTATCAGAAAATCCATTTTCCTCCTTTCACCCTTGAAAGATAAATCATCTTGAGCAGTTTCCAGTCATTTACAGATATCTATTTTTTAAATGCATACAAAAATTAGGACATATTTTAAACTATTTTTAGGCCACTGGAACGTGTAACATTTAGGAGTGTGTTTCAGTGCCAAAGACCCCAGACAGCCTCTCAAGGCAGCTTCGCAGATGGGGTTTCTGGCCTCTGGCCACCAAGAAACTCAAGCCTACTTCAGAATACAGGACAGTTCGTGCGCTCCAGTTCACTTAGCACAGCCTTGGCTTCTGCTAGTTTTCATTTATGCTTTCTGATGGGATGCCAGTTTTCAAAATAACTGATTTCCAGACCTCTAGATGTATACAAAGAATTTACAGTTTCCCAGACTTTATATATATATATGTAGATATATATATATTTAGAGAGAGAGAGAGAGATCGTGAAAAGGTCTTGCTCACAAATCACCTTTTCAGTATTTATGCCGAAAAATTTTCCTGATTTTGTGTCTTTCATCATTTTAAACAAGAATCTCCAATAGTTCTCCAAATTCTGGCATTTGCTGATGTGTTCCCTGCAGAACTGTGAGGGAGGAATCCCAGTTATGTGTATTATTTATTAATTAAAAGAAACGATTTTAGGAATCAGAGAGTGGCTCGTATTAGTTTTATCCTGGATTTTCAGCTGGGATCTGGGATCCCTGGGACAAGCCCAGAGAACCAACAGTCAGCTAAAAGGGTGACCTTTGCACCAACACAGATAACAATTGAACACTGTTTTACTCATACTTGCTACAACTCATGCATGGATTTTGGTAACTCTAAGTTTCTAGTGCTTATAAAACAAAAAAATCCAGAGAACTAAATCTGAGAAGGGGTGGATGATTTCTTCAGAGCAGCTCTCGCTTACTGGCGCCCCACTCCGACAATGGGCCTCTGGCTTTCACTAGCTCACGTGGTCTCTCTCGGTCTCTCTCGGCAGCTCGGAGAAGAGGCCCTTGTTGCCTCCAAAGGAAGCTCCATCCCCTAGGGAGGGGCTGAGGCTGGCTGGAGCCCAGGAAGTCCTAACTGGAGGGCAGAGGGCTTGTGCTTGCCTCACTGCTTTCCCACAGGAAGCTGAAAGAAAGATGTGGGACACAGCGTAGGATTGCTTTCATCTGGATTCTCTTATCAAAGAAAGCACAGCCTGCCCACCTGCCAGAATTGAGAAATGTGTGATCCCAGAAGAGCTTCCCAGCACAACTCTGAAGAGGTCATTTAATTCCATAGTCACGGAGCTCCTGCTTGGTACCCAGTAATGTGGTTGGCAGCGGGGTCACTCAAGTGTGCCAAACCCATTCCCTGCCCCCGGGACACTCCCTTCTAATATGGTGACATGGAGGTGGGCAGATGGGACATACGGTCAGTATAGGACACACAGAATAAAGGTTGACTTTGAAAAGACAAGCAAGGAGCAAAAGGGTTTATGGGGGATATGCCTAGTTGCTTCTGGAAGAAGGCATTTATTACCAATTTTATTTAATGGGTGGAGAGGATTTCTACTCACAGAGGGAGAGGGGTTCCAAGTTAGGGTAGCATGAAAAGTGACTCAAGGGCTTAAAACTGGAGCATGCATTTAACGCTCAAAAAGTAATGCAACCTGATTCAAGAACTGAACAGGAGTGGAGATGTGGAGAGAAAGAAGTCTGCAAAGTTAGCTCAGGCCCAAATTGTGGTGGATTTACAGGGAGGGCAAAGGATTTACTGAAGTAGACAGGAAGAGCCTGTGAAAGATTTGAGAAAAGGGTAACATGATGAGGGTTATAATCGAGGAATATTTCCAGCAATATGTTGACGATGGATGGTGAGTAGACGAGAGCCAGGAAACCAGTTGGAAGTCAATTCAAGACAAATGGGGAAAGAACATGAAAAAAAGCAATAATACGGAGAAATAGATTTGGCAACCAACTTAGGAAAATTTCCCGACTTAAATCAATCTAATATATATAAATGATACAAAATCATTCTTTTAAATTTTAAATTAGCAGAGTTCAAAAACAAGAATGCCCCGTGCTAAGGAGTATTATGCTGAAAGGGACAAAATCACACATCTTTTGGGAAATAAATACTCAGATTGAATCAAGAAATTAACCTCCTCTTTGATCCAGAAAGTCCACCATTAGAAATTAATCCAAAGCAATATTTTGGAAGCCAGCAAATGGGTTTTATGCTAAAAGAGGTCCATGGTGGCATTTGTAATGAGTGAAAAATTGGGAAAAAAAACTAAATAATAATAGAGGCATGATTTATTACAGTGTATCTATTCAAAGAGTTATGATAACACTATTAAAATGTATAATTATGAAGAACTTTTTAAAAGGAAAAATGCTTGCTAAATAATGCTAGCTGAAAAGATATTATATGAATTGTATGAATAATATGATTACAATGATGCTTTCAAAAATATAATCTACAGTAGAAATAGAATAGGAAGGAGTCACTTGATGTCATTGGCATTTCTGTCTGGTGTTAAGACTAAAACCAATCTTTTTTTTTCCTTATTTCTATATTTCAATGAAAATCAATCTCCCTTTAATAGACATTTATATATCTATCATAAAAATTCGATGGAGCATTTTTAAGTGTCTCTTCCAGCTTTCCAAACACGTTCTCTGCAAACTCTTAATTCTAAAAGCCCCCTGGTTTTGCACATCCAGCCGGCAGCAATGATTGAGACAGGTCAACAGGTATTTTCTGTTTACTCTTGCGAGATCTTCCCATGAGCTTTCTGAATTTCATTAATCTTGGATGTAGCCATAGGAGGCTACATAGAATGCAGCCATATCGTTCTGTTTCCCTAAATTTCATTTGCATTTTCTCTCCTCCTGGATGGTGGTCATGAGCCTCCATTTAAGATCTACTTAAAGCATCATTAAGCACTGTTACATCCTTTGTCATCATTAGAGTAGACATTAAACTAGCCTGGAATTCTCAGCCGCCTGGGGGGGCCCTGGCCATAATGCCAAACAGAACTCGAAACCATTTGTCATTCAACTTTGCTCTCTTCCAAGGGCATTTTCAACATGTGTGCTGATTTTCATCTCTATAGAATTTGGACTAATTTTGAAACTAAGTTATACACGAGGTGAGTCAATTAGCTAAGGCCAGCCACTGTGAGCTGCCATGATCTTTTTCCTCCATGCTGGGTAATTCTACTCAGAAGCCATCCGTGGGTGCTGAGGCTCATTCCGTCGCATGCTGCTTGGTCGGGAGGAAGCCAATTCTATCAACGCTTTTGATTTCCTCTTTTAATATTAGTTTCACTTACTCAAGATTTAAAAATCCAAGCACATCTAATGATTTCCCATCCATTGCCATTCTGACTTTTTAACCTATGCTCTTTTATTTGAAGAAAGTGGGGATATTTTTTTTCTTACTGACTTTTTTTCTCTGGGGAAGTTTTCTTCCTTGTGAGCTATGTATTTTTTTCCAGGAATCAATAGGTAGACTTAATATAAAGCATCCCTGTTAATAGGCTGGACTCCAACCCAGAGTTTCTGAGCTTCTAAATCTCATCAGATTTTCTGGTGGGAAATCGTGATTCTTTCAATTTAGTGGACAGTGCGTAAAGGACAAAAAGTATCTCTCCCTCACTCCAGGTAGTCAGCATGCCTCTCTCTATGATGATAGTAAAGACTAAAGACCACTAAGTAATAACAAGGACTCAGAGTGAAAGGAGGTTGACTGTTGGCCTTCAATCTAAGTTCAAATCCCAGCTCCACAATTTACTTAGCTATATAATTTTAGTCACTATAGTCAAACTTCCTGAGTGTCACTTCCCACCCCTGTAAAATGTAGATAATAATACCTGATTTATAGAACTATAAGAGATTTATACAATAATGTTTCAAAAGTGACTGATGCATAATAAGAAGTTTAACAGGTCATTGTTTGGTCCCTCCAGCTTAGTAGGTTGTCGCTGTACGACAGATGTACCATCACCTAACTCCCATCTATTGGTGCTTTCCCTGTTGGCCATGGCTACACCTTCCAAGAATCGTGACTTCAAAGGGCCATTCCCAACAGCAGCAGCAATCAGCAGAGGTCCTCAGCAGTGGAGCTCCAAACAGCTGCTGTCATCATCATCATCTCATCTCCTGAGTCAACTCCTGGGTTCCTAGCTGTCAGTGACTTCCTCAGCTCTGACTCTCTAGAGGGCAGAGTATACCACTTTTCTGTGCTACAGGATTCTATCAAAGACATGTTCGTTTTACAGCTAATTCACTAAGGAAAACCTGATGGGCCCCCAGTTCTCTCCCATTGTGCCCTGACGCCAACCCAAATTCATGACACAACCTTCCTGTCCCAGTGGTCTCCTCCAAGTCCTGCTGGAAGTGCTTTAGATTCCCAGGGCACTTAGATGCCAGCGTTCTTGACCAGAGCCTAACAACCCTTCCAGTAGGGCATTGTCTCATTGATAAAAATTGTGCCTCAGAAATCACTCTGGATGGCCTATAATTTCTCAAGAAATTAGACACCTCCAATTGAGACTATTGGCTTACTTGCATAGCATGATTTCATTTCCTATCATGAAACACTTAAATGCCTTCCTGAAACTTATAAAGGAAATAGAAAAGTGGTGAAATGAGACACACAATGTATTATTGTCACTCTTTGTGCTGAAGTGCAGCAGGAAAAAACACATTGCCAGATCATATCGAAATTATTCTCATGGGGGGAATAAAAGCCTCTTATGGGCCAGGTATCGCCATGTCACACTGCACAAAACATGGCTCACCTCATCACTCATCTGATCCCCACAGAGCTCCCCCTAAGCAGCTCAGTCATCCCAATTTAACAGGCAACAGAGCTGAGGACCAGAAACGTGATTTGCCAAGTCCTTCCAAGTGGTGACAGAGCACGGCTCACGTCCAGTTCTGACACGGTTTGGTTCTTAGCCGAGTGATCTCTCCAGCACACCAACTGTCTGTGAAAACATTAGGCGACCACAGAAATGGTCTTTGGTTAGTAACAGATGACACATAAGTAAAAATCTCATCTCTTGTTCCCCACAGGTTGCGGCACAGACGAGAAACGACGTGAATAATCATTCTCTTAACCAGTTCCCAGGCATCCCAAATGGACATGGTGATCAATTTTCAAAGAAATTCTTCAATGGAGCTGCTGAAGGCTCGCAGACTAACGAGTGAGTGCACTCGTACCTGGTCGTCATTTATTCTGGGCTCACAAAGTCACCATCGACCTCAAGTTACCCCTTTGGTGTAGAAAACACCCATTAGAAACAGATTGGCCTGCTTCTTTTCAAAGGATGCCAGAAAAGCCCCCAGCTCTCATCCAAAGATTCCTAAATTTGAACTGCTACTAATTCTAATAGTTCTTGAGTCCGAGCTGAACACCTGTGCTGTTGTTACCTGGAGTAGCTCACTAATGCTGGAAGGAATCTAACTGCTAAGTCCAGAACTGTGGACGTAAGTGATGCTCCCACTTGGAAGTTAACAAGTCAGCCTGCCACAGTCCATGTGTGGAGAGAGAGCTCTGAACCAGAAACAGACCTTTCACCCACAGAGCGGTTTACGCTGATTCCCATGGGCCACCTCTTCAGGGACAGTGCAATGCGGGTGTCCCTGCATGGGTGGGAGTTCGCATCACAGGAGAACACCCTCTTAATTATGAAACTCAGAGCTTCTGTAGGAGCTGCTGGGGCATCTGCCCATCCTCAACTCTGGAGAGAGAGAGAGGGAGGGAGGGAGGGAGGGAGGGAGAGAAGTAGGGAGAGAGAGGAGCCCTTATATTTCCCTCTGGAATGTAAGGCAGTCTTCTCATGGAAGACGAGGGGGAAGGTGTCAACCCTGAAATGGAAGTTATTATCTCTGACAGAGATGAAAAAGGAGTCTCTAAATATTCCCACCTTCAGAATGGGAGCAAATGGCTCTGGGGGAGAGGAGGTATGCTCTGTCTTTACAGTGGGTCAATTTCAATTGCTCAGAAGCCTGAGTCATGCAGGTCCACCAAGAAACCCAGCAAGGACAGCCTTCCAGGACAAACCGGTCAACATAACTAGCCCAACAGGGAATTGTAGACCCAGAACCCACATTTTTGGACCCAGTGATATCAAGTGGTATGTCCACCTCTCTCCAGCATAAAAATAAGCAAAATAAGCCCTTGGTTCTGGCATCTTCTGACTTGAATGATCTGACTTCTTTCTAGCTCTCCAGGTATGCTGCTGAGCCTTCACATTCCATTGTACCTCTCATGAGAAAAAAGGGAGGCTACAGAGCACCTTCTCTTCCCCTGTCCTGATCTCGGGGACATCTAGTGGCTGAAATGATTAAGCCAGTGTGAAAATAGCTCACCTGTGGTAGACTGAGTCCCATCCCCCACAAGGACAGGTTCAAGCCCTAAGTCCAGGCCTCTGTGTGTGGATTCATTTATAAATAGGCTCTTCAAAGATCCTTGAGGGGAGGCCAATCGGGATCAGAGCGGCCCTTAATCCATATGGCTGTAGTCCTTCTAAACAGTGGACATTCAGACACAGTCAGCCAGGGCAAGCTTCAGGCGGAGACAAAAGGAGACAGGTGACCAGATCTCAGCAAACCCTTGATTTTGGACTTCTAGCCTCCAAGCCGTGAGCCCATAAATTGCTATCATTCAAGGCAAGCGGTCTGTGGTATTTTTTTCTAGAAGCTCTGGCAAACTGCGATACCCACCCAGTCCAAGCGGTCAGGCACTTTGGTCCTCAACCCGGGACGCACCCTGTG
>PVIY010042626.1:0-20849 GCA_004026745.1 Myrmecophaga tridactyla | reverse complement strand
TTAGCTACTATATCAACAGAAGAGTAGAACATATGGAATAAAAATAAATAATAGGGGGAACAAATGTTAAAATAAATTTAGTTTGAAATGCTAGTGATAAATGAAAGCGAGGGGTAAGGGGTATGGTATGTATAATCTTTTTTTCTCTATTATCGTTTTATTTCTTTTTCTGATGTCTTTTTATTTCTTTTTCTAAATCAATGCAAATGTTCTAAGAAATGATGAATATGCAACTATGTGATAATATTAAGAATTACTGATTGTATATGTAGAATGGAATGATATCTTAATGTTCTTTTGTTGTTTTTTAATTAATAAAAAAGTTTATAAAAAAAAAAAAAGGTTACTACAATACACAGGGTTAGAACTATACTGTCCTTGAGCATTGGAGAGCAGAAAGAAGAGATACTGAAAATGTCCAGGGTAATCCAAAGTATATCACTTTAAAAAGCAAAGAATATAGACCTTGGCTACAGTGGTGAGTGAAGCAGTCATTAAAGAAACTTGAGAAGCTGAGATCTTGTAGCAGAAGCAGTCTTGAACTAGATTAGGTTTTGAATATCAGAGGAGGCATGGCTTCACAGAGCTGCCATATCATAAGGCAGTATATTCTTATAGCAACAGGAGACAGGTCATACAGCGATAAAGCCTAAAAGTTACCTTGGTGGCTTATTCACCCCTTGAAATCCTCCTATTATTACATAAAAATGCAATCTATTAATATGAATAACACAAAAATGAATGTAGTATCTATACAAAGATATAAGAGAAAAAAATAGCAAAGTTTTTCAACAGATGATAAAAACTTATGGCAACAGAAAAATGGTTGCCACAAATGAGGACAAAATTGTATTTAGCATTCCAAAAAGAATTTTTTTTAAATGCTTAATTGCAGTTATGGAGGAGGATTACAAAAAATAAATGTAAGAACTTGGGGAAGAGATGGCTAGACAGTAGGAGGTGGTAACAGACAACAGGAACAACAAAATAGCAATTGCCAGAGTTTAGGGGAAAAAAGCAGAAGAGAAGGACAGTATTTTCAAAAGTCAATACCAAATTACAAGGAACACAATAGAAATTGATACCATGGGAAGCAGTGAAAAAAATTAACAAACATAAAGAAATAAGGGATTCAAGAGAAAATGATGGAATAAGATAGGCAAAAGAGATCCAACAAAGATATAATTAGAGGCCCTAAAGAAGGAAACCATAATAGGGGACCATATTACCTCTGTTAAAACATACATAACACCTCTGTCAAAATACAATTTGAACCTTCTCGATCGAAAAGGGGAAGAGAGAAATGAAAAATTAAGTGTCAATGGCTGAGAGATTCCAAATAGAGTGGAGAGGTTATCCTGGAGGTTATTCTTACGCATTGAATAGAAATCACCTTTTTAGTTAAGGAATAACAGAGAGGCTGGAGGGAACTGCCTGAAAATGTAGAGCTGTGTTCCAGTAGCCATGTTTCTTGAAGATGATTGTATAATGATACAGCTTTCGCAATGTGACTGTGTGATTGTGAAAACCTTGTGTCTGATGCTTCTTTTATTATGGATAGATGAGTAAAACATATGGATTAAAAATAAATAAATAATAGGGGAACAAATGTTAAAATAAATTTAGTAGATTGAAATGCTAGTGATGAATGAAAGGGAGGGGTAAGGCGTATGGTATGTATGAATTTTTTTCAGTTTTCTGTTTATTTCTTTTTCTGAATTGATGGAAGATTATTAATGGCTGTTGAATTTTGTGAAATGTCTTTTCTGTATCTCTAGTTTTTTTTTCCCTTCAATCTCTTAATGCAGTGATTTAGATGAATAGATGTTCTAATATTAAATCTTCTTTGCATTCATGAGATAAATTCTACTTGGTTGTATTGCTTTATATTATATATACATTGCTGGTTTGAATTTGCTAATATATTAAGTCTCTTGTTTGTTTATTTTGTATCTGTATTGATAAGTGCAATTGCTCTGTAATTTTCCTTCTTTGTCCTTTTCTGGTTTGTCTGTCAAAGTTATGATAGTCTCAGAAAATAATTGTGTGCTCTTTTCTTATTTTATGTTTTCTAAAATATATATATATATATGGCAGGGATTAACTCTTCCTAGAAAGTTTTTATAAAATAGTCTGGGTTAGGTGGCATTTTGTTTTGTTAAACCTGGCAGAATACAATATACCTTAAACGGAACAGCTTTTAAAAAGGGAATTTATTAAGTTGCAAGTTTATAGTTCTAAGACCGTGAAAATGTCCAAATTAAGCCTCCGAGAAGAGGTTCCCATCACTCAGGAAAGGTTAATGCCATCCGGAACACATCTATCAGCTGGGAAGGCACCTGGCTGGCATCTGCTGGGGTCTTCTTGACACCTCTCTCAGCTGGGAAGGCACATGGTGATATCTGTTAGCTCTCTCTCATCATTTCATATGGCTTTCCCAAGGGCATTTTCCTTCTGTATCTCCAGAGGTCTCTGTCTGTGTGAGCTCTGTCTGCTCTGAAGTTTTTTCAAAATGGTTCCCTCTAAAAATTAAGGACTCCAGTAAACAACCACACCTTGAATGGGTGGAGATGCATCTCCATGGAAACCACCTAATCAGAAGGTCCCACCCACAATTGGGTGGGTCACATCTCCATGAAAACAACTCAGTCAAAAAGATCCCCCCAACAGTATTGAATCAGGATTAAAGAACATGGCTTTTCTGGGGTACAAAGCAGTTTCAAACCAGCACAGGTGGCTTTTTTTTTTTTTAATTTATTAAACATTTACATGAGTAAAATTCAGTCTTTTTTTGTTGAATAAATAGCTCTGTGAATTTTGACAAACACATTCAATCATGTAACCACTGCCACAATCAATTTGCAGAACAGCCCCATCACTCTAAAATATTTTCTCATGCTGCATTTTTGTATTAACCCTTCCATTCTCTAGTAACTACTGATCTGTCTTCTGTTTGTATAATTTTGCCTTTTTCCAAAATATTATATAAATGGAATCAAACAGTATATACCCTTTTCAGTTTGGCCTCCTTTTTTTAGCATAATGCATTCAAGATTCATCCATGTTGTATATACTGGTAGTTTATTCCTTGTTATTGCTGATTAATAGTACATCATATGATTTATCACCATTTCTTTATGCTTTCATCAGTTGAGGAACATCTGGATGGTTTCCAGTTTTTGACAATAATAATGCTTCTATAAACATTCACCTACAGGTTTTTCTGTGAACGTAAGTTTTCATGTCTCTTTGGTAAATGAGTAGGAGTGTGGTCACCGGGTCATACTGTAAGTATATGTTTAACTTTATAAGGAACTGTCACACTGTTTTCCAAAGCACTGTACCATCTCTTGTGAAATTTTCAGTTGCTCCGTGTTGCAAACATTTGATATTTTCAGTGTTTTTTTCTTTAAACTTTAGCCATTCTAATTTGTATGTAGTGCTAACTCATTGTGGTTTTAATTTTCTTTTTTGTGGTGACTAATGATGTTGTTTTATGTGCTTATTGACCATTTGCACATCTTCACTGATCAAATTACTTTAAACCTTTTGCTTATTTTTTAATGAGTAATTTTTTTATTATTGACATTTTAGAGTTCTTTATACATTCTGGATATAAGTCCTTTGTAAAGTATGTGTTTTGCAATATTTTCTTATTGTCTATGGCTTGTCTTTTCATTTTCTTAATTTTGATCAGTTTATCAACTTATCTTTCATAGATTACATTTTTTGTGTTTAAGAAATTGTTGCCTAATGCAGAGTCATAAAGATTTCCTCCGATGTTTTCTTCTACAATTTTTATGTTTTTAGGTTTTACATTTAGATCTGTGATCCATTTTAGTTATATGTGTGAAATATGAGTTGAGGTTTTTTGTTTTTATTTTGTTTTGTTTTGCATCTGATGTTCAAAAGTTCCAGCACTATTTGTTGAAAAGACTGTACCTTTGTCAAAAATCAATTGATTTTATATTCGTGGGCCTATTTCTGGACTCTATTTCAGAGTTAATCTGTGTGTCTCTCATGTTGCCAGGACCACACTATCTTGATTACTGTGAGTCTTCCTGCTTTGTTCTTTTTATTTATTTTTTATTTTTTGGTTATTCTAGTTTCTTTGTCTTTCTGTGTACTTTTTTTTTTTGGTATGCTGTCTGGCGGGGTCACATTTTATTATTTTTCCATATGAATATCCTGTTATGGCAGTACCTACCATTTGTTGAATTTTTGTTTGTTTTGCTTGCTTGTTTGTTTTTTGGGAAGTGCATGGACTCGAAATCAAACCTAGCTCTCCCTCTATACATTTTTGATTCAGCTTATCCATTCTACTAAAAACAAAAAAAAAGAAAGAAAAAAAAGCTGGGTTTTATTTTGAGATAACATTTAATTTATAGATCAATTTGGGGACAATTGACATCCTCATAATCTTGAGTGTTCCAATATATGAATATTTCTCCATTTATTTCATTATTTAAAAAATATTTTTCATTAGTGTCTTGTAGTTTTTAGCATGCAGATCTTACACATGTTTTGTTATATTTATATCCTTCAGTTTTGCTAAATTTATTTGTTATTCTAATAGCTTTTATTCTTCAGGTTGTCTCTGTAGACAGTCATGTCATCTGATAGAGACTGTTTTATTTCTTCCCTTCCAATTTGTTTATTTCTTTTTCTTATCTTGTTACTCTGGTTAGGACCGCTATTATGATTCTGAATAGATATGTTGAAAGCAGACATTCTTGCCTTGTTCCATATCTTAACAGGAAGGTATTCAGTCTTTTTATCATTAAGTATTATGCTAGCTGTAAGTTTTTTGTAGCTTGTCTTTGTCAGATTAAATAAGTTCACTTCTTAGCCTAGTTTGCTGAGAGTTTTTGTAATAAATTGATGTTTAATTTTGTCAAATTATTTTTCTGCTTCCTTTGATATCATATGATCTTTTGTCTGTTGATATAGTGAATTACAATGATAGATTTTCAAATGGTGGATATATTGGTTTGCTAAAGCTGCCAGAATGCAATATACCAGAAATGAAACAGCTTTTATAAAGGGAATTTATTAAGTTGAAAGTTTACAGTTCTAAGGCCATAAATATGTCCTAACTAAGGCATCCAGAGAAAGATACCTTGACTCAAGGAAGTCTGATCTGGGAAGGTACATGGCTGATGTCTGCTGGTCCTTGTTCCTGATTCCGTTGCTTGCAGCTTCTGATGCCAGTCGTTTCCTCTCAAAGCAAATGTGGGCTTTCAGTTAGCACCTCCAGGGTACCACTCTGGTTTCTGGCTTGCTTAGCATCTCATGCCATGGGAAAGCACATGGTGGTATCTGCTGGCCTGTTCCCACGTCTAGGCATCTGTTCTGTTGCCACTTCAAGCATCCCCAAACATACGTGTCTCAGTCAGCTCTGAACCAACTGTTCTCCAAGCATGTGCATCTGAGATTTCTCCAAAGTTCTTCCCCTTTTGAAGTACTCTAGTAAACTAATTCAGACCCATCTTGGGTGGAGTCACATCTCCATCTAATCAAAAGGTCAACCCATAATTGGGCACATCACATCTCTGTGGAGATCATCTAATAAAAAAAATCCACCATATACTATTGAATCAGGATTAAAAGAAACAGCTGCCCCCACAAGATTTAATCCTGACTAAAACATGGCTTTTGTGGGGGTACATAAGTTTCAAACTGCACAGTGGACTAGCTTTGTAGTCCCTCAAGAAACCACACTTGGTCATGTATTTTTTTTTATCTATCTATCTATCTATCTATCTATCTTTATCTTTCTATTTATATGGATATATGCATTTATTGGCAAAAGTATGCCCAAAATATTTTAAGTGAAAAAATTCAAGTTGGAGAGTATACATGTTATTATCTAATTTTGTAAAATAGATGCACATTAAAACGTTTTAAATGTGTCTATTTTATTGACCATATGAGAAAGATATGGAAGAAACATATCATAATGTTAACTGATTATCATGAGAGGTTGATATTGAGGGTTATGTATATATGTGTACACTTGAATGATTTGGAGGGGTGTTTATTAAATTTTGGGTTGAATGATTTGTAAAAATTAAGGGTATTACTTTTGTAACTAAAAAAAAACACTTAAAGGGAAAAATAAATGTTTAATGTCAAATGAAACTGATCATACCCAGTAATGCAAAGTATACAAATACGTGATGAAAAGAATACATGAAACAATATTATGTCTTTTTCAAATATCAAAAAAAAATCTACTCAGAGAGAAGTTAAAGTATAATATAGTGAAGAACTTTTCCCATACTACTACCACAAGGAAAAATAACAGAGCATGACATTCTAAGATGGCATAAAAAGGATTGAGCCATAAAACGTCATTAAATGCATCATATACAGACATCACAGATACTTAAACACACATGCACACACCTCTATCTAATGAAAAGCAAGGAGTTAAAGTCAGCTATTTTTTTTTTCTTAATGAATTTTTTTTTTTCGACGTGGGCCGACACCAGGAAATGAACCCAGCTCTCCGGTATGGCAGGCGAGAACTCTGCCTGTTGAGCCACCGTGGCCCGCCCATTTATCTATTTTAATATATATGTATAAATTTGATTTTTAATATTTTGCTGAGGAGTTTTATGCCTCTCACAAGAGAGATATTTTTCTTACAATGTCTGTCTGGTTTTGGTATCAGGGTAATGCTGACCTCATAAAATGAATTGGAAAGTGTTTCTTCCTCTTTTTTTTTTTCCAGAAGAGTTTGTGTAAAATTGATATTATTTCTTACTTAAGTGTTTGGAAGTATTCACCAGTGAATTTCCATCCTAGAGAGTTCTTTATTGAAAAATTTTCAGTTTCTGTAATAGATACTGGACTATTCAAATTACCTGTTTTGTTATGAGAGAGGAAAATTTCTATTTTAGGATTAATGTAGTAAGTCAAGGGACATATTCCTATTTCAAAAATCCTTTGCCATGACTTGTTAAGGCATTTCTTCTTTTTCATTATTCCCAACAAGTTAAGCTGTGCCATGACGCTGTTTGTTGATATAGGGCTTATTCCCTCTTCCTTAGGATAGCTTCCTGTTAGTGACACACAGACTATCTGTATTCCCGGAAGCATTTACAATCTTTCCAGCAGTGTACGAGGATAGTGATGTCACCACATCCTTGTTAATATTAAGTTTTGCTGCTGCTTTTCAAGCTGTAATGATAATCCAAAATAAAATTCTCATTTTAATTTTTATTTCTTATACTGACTATGAAGATGGGCATTTTTTATATGTTCATCAGCAATGCAGCTGGACTCTTTTTGGATCTTTGCTCCAGATGTTCACTGTGAGAAGGAGGAAATTTGAAATTGTATGATAGTGAGGTTATGCTACTTAAATCTAATAAAAGTTAGCCAAATTGCAGAGTAATAAGAGTAAAATAGTTTCCTGTCCTTTAACTGGATAATGTTCTTTCTCAAAATATTTCTACCTCTAATAAAATCAGCCAGATTTTATTCTGCCAGAACTTTCAGCTTTAATATATGCAATAGATGCATTCTTACCAACCTGTATATAAATTTTTATTAATTGTACCTCATTTTAAAATGCATTAGAGAAGGTCATTGTACTCTAGCATGAATTATTTTGTGTTTTTAATACAGTTCTTATATTTGTAAGATTTATATCGGGTTTCTTACAGGACTTGTTTATATGAGAGAAAAACTACAGTTGGTTTTTAGGATATAATTTCCTGACTACTTGTCTTGCAATTTAAAAATTCAAAGATTTTGCTCTTATATTCTTTCTTAGAAGTTATTTTAGTGAACCAAAGAAATATTGTTTTTCAAACCTATTAGCCATTTACTTTCCTAGTTCACTCTGTGTTCAGAGCAAGTTTTATAACATTTTTATACCATGTTTGTCTTGTTTTTCAAATGCTATTTTGTGCAGCAGGATGTTTTTATGAGCTATATTGTGATTTATTCCAATAAAGACTTTTTTCCCTTTCCTCCTCTGATCTTTTTCTCACTGCTTTGTGGGACCTTTTTAATTGCAAGCAGTTTTATTTTAATTAATTGTTCAATTAAAAAGTTGATTTACTGAAAAAATGTATAATGTAAAACGTATCTGCTACCCTCTATCCAGAAGTAATAAATATTAACATGGTTTGGAGGGTACAAGGGTAGTTCAGTGGTAGAATTCTTGTCTGCCATGCAGGAGACCCAGGTTTAATTCCCTGCCCATGTACTTCCCCAAAACAAATGAACAAACAAAAAATAAACAAAAATTCAATAAATAGTGTTACATTAATGGAATATTCACATGGAAAAAGAATGAAATGTGACCCCGCCATACAGCATACAACAGAAATATATATATATTAACATGTTTTTATTTTTTAGATAAACAAAATATTGGGGATATTAGAGATGGAATTCAGGTCTCTTGTATTCTCCACATTCCTCTATACATATTTATTAATCCATATGTTACTTCTATTGTTTTTTTTTTACCTTTTTAAATATAATTTCAGAATTACAGTAAAATTTTAGGAATGGTACAAACATTCTCAAATACCCATCCCTGAAATTCCTCAAAACTATATTCACTTTATCATTTTCTCAACATTTTTCAGAATCACTTTCAGTATTTCCCCAAAACAAAGAGATTACCAAAATCAGAAAATTAACATTAATTAATAATTAGTTAATAACAGTATAAATAGTAATAGAGTACTATTGTCTAACCTACATACCCTATCAGATTTAATTATTCCAAATAATGTTCTTTATAGAAAAAAATCTTGGGTCATACATTATGTTCTGTTGTAATATCTCTGTGCTGGTTTGAAAATATTATGTACCCCAGAAAAGCCATGTTTTAAGCTTAATCAGTTTAAATCCAGTGTTGTAGGGGCAGCCATTTCTCTTAATCCTGATTCAATACTGTACTTGGGAACTTTTGATTAGATTATCTCCATGGAGGTGTGATGTGCGCAGTTGTGGGTGTGACCTTTGATTAGTGGGAGATGTGACTCCACCCATTCTAGGTGGATCTTGATTAGCTTACTGGAAGCCTTTAAAGAAGAAAACATTTGGACAGAGCCAGAAATGACAGAATCCTCAGAGCCCACAGAAATGGCAGAACTGACAGAGAGAGAACTGATACAGATACCAACACTGGGAGAACAGACGCATAGATGTTTGGAGGTGCTTGGAGTCCAGCAGACATCACCATGTGATGTTAAGCAAGCCAGAACCTGGAGAGAGCCAAGGAAAGCCAAGAGATGAAAGCCAGCCCTGGAGAAGCAAAGTGAGGAACCCTCACAGGAACTGAGGCTGAAAGCAATGGAGCCCAGGAGCAGGGGACCAGCAGGTGCCAGCCATGAGATTTCCCAGCGGACACGAGTGTTCCTGACCCATCAGGCTTTCTTGAGTGAAGGTAACCTCTTGTTGGTGCCTTAATATGGACACTTTCACTTTCTTAGAACTATAAACTTGTAACGTATTAAACTCCCCTTTTTAAAAGCCTTCCTAGTTCTGGTATATCACGTTCTGGCAGCTTGCAAACTAACAGTCTCTTTAGTTTCTTTCAATGTCTAATAGTTCCTCTGTCTTTTGACTTTCATGACATTGACTTTTTAAAGATATATAATGCAGTTATTTTATAGAATATCCCTTGATTTGGATTGGTCTGATGTTTCCTTATGATTGGATTCAAGTTATACATCTTTGGCAGGAATATTATAGAAGTGAATTTTTTTCTCTGCGCATCACATCAGAAGCCACTTGCTGTCGGTTTGGATGTTGCTGATGCTAACTTTAATCACTTGGTTAAGGTGGTATCTGCCAGGTTTCTCCATTTTATAGTTTATAATAATTAATAACTATCTTGTGAGCAAATAGTTGCAGTCCATGTAAATATCCTGTTCCTCATCAGTTACGCACTAGTTTGGCATCTATTAATGACTCTTGCCTAAATTAGTTATTATTATGATAGTTGCAAAATGGTGAATTTTCTTATTCCATCACTCCTTCTATATTTACTAGTTTGTATTCTATTCTAAGAGATTTTTCTTCACCTGTATATATAGATTGATATGAATTCATGGATTCTTATTTTATTCAGAGGGTTATAATCCATAACTATCATTTTCTTGAGTCTCAAATCCAAGTTTTTGGTATGTTTTAAAATTCACACTAATATAGGGCGGTGTGATGGTGGCTCAGCAGGCAGAATTCTCGTCTGTCATGTCGGACACCGGCTTCAATTCCCAGTGCCTGCCCATGAAAAAAAACAAAAATTTACTTTAACGTAATAGTATATAATATAATAGAACTTAGTTACTTTTTTTTCACTCAAAGTTATGTTTTTGAGTTTTGTTCACAATGATCTACTTAATTTACTTTTTTTTTTTTTTTTTTTGCTTGGACAGTAACTGGCAATCGAACTCGTGTCTGTGGCATGGCAGGCGAAAACTCTGCCTGCTGAGCCACTGTAACCCGCCCAGTTTACTTATTTTTAATTGCTTTAATATAAATATTTTTTTCATTTCTCTACTGATTGATGTTTGGGTTATTTTGAGTGTCTGTTATAAAACATTACTATAGTGGTGCAGTGAATATCCTTGCATATGTTTCCTTGTGTACAGATGATAGAATTTTTCAAGGTAGTATAAAGAGCAGAGAAATTATGGGTCATTGTCTATGCACATGTTCAGCTTCACCAGATACTGTTATATTAATTGTTTTCTCCAGTAACCATGCCAAATTATATTCCCAGTAGTAGTATGTGAGAATTCCTATTTATGTTCTCTGCAGAACTTAGTGTAGCCCTGTTTTTTAAAGTTTTGTGGGAAATGGTATCTTATTCTATTTCTCATTTTTCCCTAATTTCTAATCAGGTCAGGTATCTTTTTATGGATTTATTGTCCATTCTGGTTTTTATCTGTGTAGATTTCCTAACTATATACTTTGCCTGTTTTTCTTTTGGATTATTTTCTTATTCTGATTGATTTACATGCATTGAAGAGGTTTTTAAAATTACTTACTGATAATTGCCATATTCTGCTATTGTCTATATTCATTTTTTTTTCCTGGTGAAATACCTTTTGATTGGGAAGAGGGATAAAATCTAATACATAAGTGAGAGCTCTTTTTTTTTTTTTAATTTTTATGGTTTTATTTCACGCAAATAAAACTTGCACATGACTGCTGTTTGTTTTCTTTGCTGCACGGCTGGGCATTGGAGTTGGTGACTGATGGCCAGCTGGGCTATTCTTCCTGCGATGGCTTTGTGAGCAATTTCAGCACAGTAAGGTCTGTTGCAAATCAGCAACACTTCCAGCTCTTTGGCATTGTGGATTAGGAACTTTTGGAAGCTGCTAGACAGCAAGTGTTTCGTTTTTTTTTTTCCTCCCGTTACCAGTGATGAGTGTCAAGATCAGGCCCTTGAATCTTCTCTGCACCCTGTTTTCAATGTCTCTGGGTTTCTGCCAGTTACATTTGATTTTTTTTTTTTGCATGGGCAGGCACCAGGAATCGAACCTGGGTTTCCAGCAGTTAATTTTGACATGTTGGTCTGACTGGTGCTAGATGAACTTCTTGGTCCTCTTTTTGATGATCTTGGGCTTCATGAGGGGTCCAAGAGCAGCCGTGATGCTGGGTGGGAGATGGGTGTCACTTCTGTGGGCAGCACCGAGGAGGAGAGAGCAAGAGTTCATTTTTGATAGAACTGTGTTAACAAGAGGGAAGCCAGAACATATAAGTACAAATAGAGTAATTAATACAGTAATTAAGTTAAATATAATGGACAAAACATCACAATTCGAAAGTATAAAATGTCAGATAGGATGAAAAACCAAGACTCAACTATTTGCTGTTTGCAAAAATACTACTTTCAATAAAGAAATGCAAATAACTTAAACTTAAGTGCTGGAAAAAAGATACTATGCTAGCAATAATTTTAAAAAAAAAGAACTGGAGTTGCTATATTAGTATTAAACAAAGTAGATTTTAGAATAAATAATATGACCATGGACAAACTTGGTCATTTCAAAATGATAATGAGGATATAAAGAAATTAATCTTTATAGACCAATGAAAGAGTTTGAAAATACATGAAACAGAAACTTACAGAACTTCAAGGAGAAATAGATTAATAAAAAAATAGTAAACTGTTCAATACTTGACAGAACAAGTAGAAAAATTAGTAAGAACACAGAAGATTTAAACAGCATTATCAATCAAATTGACCTAGTTGACTTACTAATAACAGTAGATACAATTCTTTTCAGGTGCATATTCTGGGCCTTGAAAGATAGACGATATTCTAGGCTACGAAACAGATTTCAGTAAATTTAAAAGAATCAAGTCATATGCATGATGTTTATGGTGAAAATGGAATTAAGATAGAAGTCAAAAACTGAAAGATACCTGGAAAATCTTCAAATATTTGGAAAACAACGCACTTCTAAATAATCCACGACTCAATGATGAAATTTAAAAATTGAGTATTTTAACTAAGCGAAAATGAAGACAACATATAAAATTATTTGGGATGCAATTGAAACAGATTTTAGAAACTACATCCCAAAATGTTCTACATTCATTTTTGTTCCAGATTTCTTCTCAAAATAATTGTACAGAAATGTTAAGTAAAAATATAATTTCTCTTATATTTCTTTAGCCTGCTGGCTCGGATGTGAAATTACTTCAGAAACTTGCCCACATATTCATAATGATGTGTATGTTTCCTACTTTAAAATGAAATATAATTTGAATCCACGTCAATGAAAGTAATCAGTTCTATCCTTGGAAGGCCACATTCCACTCCACACTAATTTTTCTTTCTCTTTCTTTGCCAAGTCTGGCTTTCTTCATTTTTGATAGAACTGTGTAACAAGAATATAAAGAATTCCAACCTTTATATTTCCTATTTCTAAAGTATGTGAGGAACATCCTGGCAGATTTGAGATAAAAAGAAAGGCTAAAACTTTCCAAATAGGAAGTTTTCCAAGCAAAATAGTGTGCTCATAACCATAAAATCTTTTTTTTAAGATTATACTATCTGTTATTAAGGTCTTTAAATACTTGATAAACAGTAATCTATTCATTCATTGCATAGACTTTCATTTTAAAGTCCAAAGTCAGTGACAGAAGTAATGGTATGGTCACATTCATTCTAATAGTAAACATGACATATTTTCAACATATCTAGAGCCAGAATATATAATGCAGATGTGACACTATAACCATTAGTGGTGACTCTGCAGTTAGAATTCCTGGATTCAAGTATACTGGTTCCACTACTCATCAGCCAGATGATCTTAGTCAAGTTATTTAACCTTAAAAAATTTAGAGCATATGGAATAAAAATTGAAATAAATAATAAAAATAAATAATAGGGGGAACAAATGTTAAAATAAATTTAGTTTGAAATGCTAGTGATCAGTGAAAGTGAGGGGTAAGGAGTATGGTAGGTATAATCTTTTTTTTTTTCTGTTTTCGCTTTATTTCTTTTTCTATTGTCTTTTAATTTCTTTTTCTGAATGGATGCAACTGTTATAAGAAATGATGAATATGTAACTAAGTGATGATATTGTAAATTATTGATTATCTGTGTTAATGTTATATTTGTTTGTTAAATTTTTTTAATTAATAAATTAAAAAAAATTTTTTTTTCCTTTTCAGCCTGTTTCCTCATCTTTAAAATGGTTCTGATAACAGCACCTACCTCATAGATTGTTACGGGAATTGAACAGGATTATTTTGATAGAGAGAGAGGAAAAAAACTTTTAGAACAGTGCTGGAAAAAGTGCTCAATTATTTTTACTACTATTATTTAGAAAAGAACAATTGTGATGAGACTGCTGTTTTTATGCTTAGTAGGTGTTAGATAACATGTTAGAAAAAATAAAGACCAAATGACTTGTCTATCTCATTTACAGAGTTGAAACTGTAGGACAACCAGACAGAAGAGACAGTATAGGAGTGTGTGCAGAAAAACAGAATGGATATGATTCTTTGCAGCGGGATCAAGCAGTGTGTATTAGTACAAATGGTAAGAGTTAAATAATTGTCATTCTCCTTGAAATATATGAATTACTACAGCAAAATATGAACCTACTGCAAAATCATACATTTATTTTAGAATGTAAGAAGTTTTAGGTCTTGATGATATATGGTGACTTTTGTACCAAATATCATTCTAAACCCTTTACAAATAAATCATTTAATCATTCTAACACTCTTTGACGGGGATGGTAGTGTTATAGCCATTTCATAAATGATGAAAACTGAAATACAAAGAGTTTAAGTAACTGGCTTAAACTCACAGAGCTAAGAAGTGACTATTGGGATTTGAATCAGGCAGGCTGCCTCTAAATTCTGTGTGTATAGGTCATCTAAGTTCAACATCCTCATTTTATAGATTAGAGTCCTGAGGAGAGTTTACTTAATTTGTTATGTATCTCTTGCTGTTTGGTATCTGTTCTAGTTTGTTAGCTGCCAGAATGCAATATACCAGAAATGGAATGGCTTTTAAAAAGGGGCAGTTACAGTTTTTAGGCCTTGGAAATACCCCAATTAAAACAAGTCTATAGAAATGTCCAATCTAAGGCATCCAGGGAAAGAAACCATGATTCAAGAGGGCCAAAGAAGTTTAGGGTTTCTCTCTCAAGTGGAAAGGCATATGGCGAACATGGTTAGGGTTTCTCTCTCTGCTGGAAGGGTACATGGCAAATACTGTGTTATTTGCTAGTTTCCTCTCCAGCTCCCCTGGAGGTATTTTCCTTCTTCATCTCCAAAAGTCACTGGCTGGTGGACTCTCTGCTTCATGGTTCTGCGGTGTTCTGCTCTCTCAGTGTCTCATGGCTTTCTCTCTTGTCATTCTCTGTTCTCCCTCAATTTCCTCCTTTCTCCAAAATGTTTCCTTTTATAGGATTCCAGTAAACTAATCAAGACCCATCTGTAATGGGTCCCCAACCAATCCAGCTTAACAACCACTCTTGATTGAGTCACATCTCCAGGGGATGATCTAATCAGAGTTTCAGGCACACAGTACTGAATAGGGATTAGAAGAAACAGCTGCCTCCACAAAATGGGATCAGGACTAAAACATGGCTTTTCTAGGGTACATACGTCCTTTCAGCCTGGCACAGTATCTTATTCCACATTTATCATTTTTAAAAATCATTGTCAAGATGTGTTAATGAAATCAAGTATGAGGTAGAAAATGATTATTGTTTATTCCATACAAAACAGTCTTGCTGTTTCACACGATGTACATTTGTAATGAAGTCAAGTTTCTTTTGATGCCATCCTTATGAGAAACTCAGTTTCTATTGAACAAGAGTAGAGCTCTGGACCAGAACTCTAAAGTGTGATTAATGCTTTAACTTTTTCTTGTGTTATAAGGATGAGAAGTTAATTTTATTAAAACGCATTATGTGTGATCTGTTGGCATTCCAAAATGTTATTTCTTTATCTCAGTTAGGAAATTAGTGGCATTTTCAGTTCTTTTACAATTATTGCTCATTATGTAAATAATTCTTTACCTTTTAGGTGCAGTTTTTGTAAATGGAAAAGAAATGACTAATCAGTTGCCTGCAGTTACTTCTGGGTCCACTGTCACATTTGACATTGAAGCTGTGACTCTAGGAAACACCAGTGAAGGGGGAAACTTCAAGCTTCGAGTAACTATTAGCTCAAATAACAGAGAAGTAGTTTTTGATTGGTTACTTGATCAGTCGTGTGGTTCTCTGTATTTTGGATGCTCATTTTTCTATCCTGGATGGAAAGTGTTAGTATTTTAGATTTTTGGATGAGTGGTTTTGGTTTGCAGGGTTTTAATGTAGCTGTTCTTGATCTGTAAACTAAAATTACAGTTTAGTTGTAATTGATAAAAATAGTTGGATTCATCTCTCAGGTGATTGGAAATTAAAAATGTTTACTGAATTCATTTTGGAATGTTTTAGCAATAAGATACTTGAATGTTGTGGACAAAACCATATTGCAGCCCATTTTATTTTTAGTATAGTGTCAATTGAAATAACAAGTCATAATAAAAGTCAAATTGTTTTAAAAGTTGGTTTATTAAAATAAAAACAGTTAATATAATATTATTTTATTAAATCTCCATGTTTTAAGGATCTAAGGCCATGTAAAACTAGAATAAAAAAATAGAAATAGACCAGATAGAAGCCAGGGTTCTGTAATATACATTCACTCATGTCCTCTCTACATGAGTATGTGGAATATTCTCTCCATGTCAGGTATTTTGTAAGCAGTGTTGACTTTAATCTTATGTTCAGTAATCTTTAATTCCCCAAAGCATTATAATGTTTGCATTTTTTAAAATTCTGAGCAAATGTCTACAAATAGTCAAAGTATTATCCTTTGTTCTCTTTGCAATTCAATTCAAAATAGGCTAGGGGATTTTTACAGGGTAAAACTACTTATGGGAGTAGCATACACAATAGTGTTAGCCATTTCACAGGTATATAATATGCACATGTGCATATCCAGCCTCTGTGATATGCGTGCACCATTTGTAGCATATGATTTGCAGTTTAATGTCAGTTTGATAAGTGGTCTTTTAGTGGACCAAACAGCGTAAATACTTGACCTATTTTTTTAAAACTTAAGTTTGTGTAAAATATTTATTTGACAAACTTAATGTGTAAAAACGATGGTCTTAACTTGCTATACCAGCCTACAGATTTTTTTTTTAATGTGAATTTTTTTTGTACTTTTTTACCAGTAGAAACTGTTTAGAAAAGCAAGTTTGATATTTTTGTAAGATAATTTATTTGGGGATTCAAATTCCCTGTTAGATGATCATGACCATTTCCCCTTGCCTTTTATGTATAAGTCACCTTTCACTTTGGCTATGATTGCTAAGAAGATGCGCCAGAATGTACATGCCTTGTCCAGTTGTCTGAAACAAAATAAATAAACTAAAAGTTACATATGTGTATTTTTTTCCCATGAGATTTGATGAATTCAGTTTTAATCTACTTTCTATATTAACCACATAGTGTTTAATAGAAAGGGAAAGGGCTTCTTGTGGCTCCAGTCATTTGAATTCAGACTTTACTATAACTTATAAAAGGATAACTTGTCCTTTCTTATATTCTGCATATCTGATACCAAGCATAGTGCATAACATATAACATATACACAGTAAATGTTGGGTAGAATGAAAGTAGATGAGTTATTTTCTTCAGAACTTTTTCATGCCATTCCCTTCATTCAGCAAATATTTATTGAACATCTTTGTTTCTAATCCTGTATAGGAGAATGGTATCTTAAATTTATACTTGTAGAAACCCATTTGCCTTTTCACAAAAGTGACTTAAACCTGACTTAATTATAGATAGTGGACTGTAATATTTTTAACTCTGAAAATAACTTAAATATTGATTTTCTTTTTTCCTTGAACTGTGAGCTTAAGTTTTTTTTAAGGCTAACTCATTCTGTTCTAAGAGATAAAGGAGCCTAGTATTCCAAAACTGTTTGTTTACAAATACTAAAATGTCTACTCTCTGCTAGACCATGTGCTTGGAGAGAAGAGAGAGTGTGAGTGATGATAATGAGAGTTTACATTTACCAGGCCCCTACTATGTGCCCAATACAGTGTTGAAATTTTAAAATACATTGATTAGCGTATTGAGTCTGTATACATATTTATGATATTGGTACTTGTTCTAGTTTGCAAGCTGCCAGAATGCAGTATACCAGAAATGGAACAGCTTAAAAAGGGGAATTTGTTAGCTGCAAGTTCCTAGTTCTAAAGCTGTGAAAATGTTCAAATTAAGGCAAGGCTATAAAAAATGCCCAAATTAAGGCACCAACAAGAGGTTACCTTCACTCAAGGAAGGCCAGTGAAGTTTGGGGTTTCTCTGTCAGCTAGAAGAGCACATGGTGAAGTCTGCTAGCATTCTCTCCTGGCTTCTTGTTTCATGATGCTCCCCCAGGGCCGTTTTCTTTCTTCATCTCCAAAGGTCTCTGGTTGGGTGGGCTCTTTCGGCTCTAAAACTTTTTCCAAAATGGTTGCCTCTTAAAGGGCTCCAGTAAGCAACCTCACCTTGAATGGGTGGAGACACATCTCCATGGGAACCTTCTCATCAAAAGTTACTACCCACAGTTGGTTGGGTCACATCTCCATGGAAACAATAAAAAAAAATACCACCCAGGGCCGGCAATAGTTTCTCAGAGGCAGAGTTCTTGCCTGCTGTGCTGGAGACCCAGGTTCAATTCCTGATGCCTGCCCATGTGAAAAAAAAAAAAAGAAAAACTACCCAATGATAGTGAATGAGGATTAAAGGACATGGCTTTTCTGGGGTGCATAATAGCTTCAAACCAGCACAGTATTACTATTATTTTTACTTTGCAGAGGAGGAAACTGAGGCTTAAGAGATGTGAATATACTTGTATAAGGTCATGGCTAGTGGTCTAGCCACTACTCTAGCCCTGAATTAGAGTCCCAGCTTTGTACCATTATGCTCCTGGGAGGAGTGAATATGAAGGGGAATGCCCCAGATGTAGATAAAAAAAAGATAAAGAATTAGTATCTAATTAATCCTGCAGGTAAAAAGGTTTATTTTCAAAAGATGAATTGAAATGAGAAAGACCAGTCAGTAGGCTATAATCCTTGAGAGAAATATAACTGTAAAATGAGCTAGACAGTGCTAGTAGAGATGTATATCCAATAGAAATTTGAATTTGACCCAAAAGGACTTGATGATTGATGTGAGTAGAAGAACAATTTAAAACTGGATTTTGTAGCCTGATTGGTTGAGGATATCCAAAATGAAAGAAGAGATTTTCACTCTTCTAGAACTTTATGTTTAGTTTTGAATTGTGCTCTTTAAGATTTATATTGACAAAATGCAGTCTTAAAGAAGAGTCTGTAAAGTCTGACAAATCGTCTCTGTGCTATATTAGGCTTGCTGCTCTAATGAACAGAATTCTACCGTGCTGCACGTTTTCTCTCTGCCCCCTAAACATTCTTGATAAACTGCAATATATTGCATTATGTAATACATAATATAATATTGTTATAATTGATTATGCTAAAGATTAGTTTGTTTTTATGTGCATTCTTTTTTAATTAAAATATACTAGATGGATTTGGGAAAGATGTCAGTGATAGCAATATAGTTTTTAATCTCTAATAATCTCTATGTGGAAACAGAGCACCTAGATAGATAGCAAAAGCAAAATCCCATGGACAACATTTACAACAAGACTAGGTCACAGGGTATTTCCATTAATCCCCAAATACAAGCCAGTTGACAGAAATCACCAACAGCTATAAGACATGCATGTATCAATATCTGTGCAGGAGGAAGGGAAAGAGTCTAACATATTTGAAAACAGGAGTACCTCCAAATAGCCAAAAGGCACACAGTAGAAAATACTGTGGCAATGTGGGAATAGCAGCTAAAACTCCTTCTTCCAATATGACATGAGTGCAAGGGGACCCATGGTAAAATAATCTGAAGGGACTGGAGTGGTTTGGCCCTATAAATTCTTAAAACTGATGGGCTGAACTCTCTCTCAGTATAGAAAGAAATTCTGGGAGTAGAATTAAAATTGAGAAGGGTAGATTCAAAGAGCTAAGGAAAGAAAAAATCTAAACCAAGGTAGGGAAATGGAAAATCCCAGTTAGAAAGCCCCAGAAAGCAAGCTACTATATTTTTGAACCCTACACAAGAACAACAGAAAAAGAGGCTCTGAAGTTAACAAAGCTTTCTGAGACCTGTCACATTGAAGTTTGGAAAAACTTTTACATAAAAGTGATCTACAGAAAAATATCAAAGAAAAATTCCATGGAGTTACTTTAAGAAAAAAGATTAAGTAGAAAAATAACATCTTTATAGACAATGAAGACATCTGGAAAGATATGCTCACACAACAAATTGTTTACTAACTATTTCAAAGTGAACTCAGGGAACATTGTTACTGTAATCATTACTGAAGAATTTACTAGAAAATGAGTTTTTCAGATACCAGTATGACTAGAGAGACATCAACATAAGGACTGATGGTGAGCATTAAATCTATAGCAAGGACAGAGGAGAAGCACTACTAGGTCAGATGGCCTGCATTTGTCAGTACATAAATTGTAAGTTTATAAAAAGGAACTCATAAATGAAAAAGAGATGTAAAAGACATTAAATTTTTAGCAAGACTCAACTATAGTGGCTAAGGATGATGATTTAGGTGATAAAACCATAAAAGAAAATGCAAGCAATAAATTACTGTTAAAGTCATGTAATGCTTCCTTTTGACAGAAAGGAGGGCGTTGTGATTGGGAAAGGACTTTCAGTTTTATTTCTTGATCTGGGTGGTGTTTACCTTGTGATGATTCATTAAGCTATACAGTTGAACTATGTGGTTTTCTTTTGTTTGTTTTTCTCCTTTTCTAAACTTTTTTTATTGTATAATATAACATATATACAATGCAAGGAAAGAAAAAAGCAGTAGTTTTCAAAGCACTCCTCAACAAGTAGTTAAAGGAAAGATCCCAGAGGTTGTCATGGGCTACCTTACCATCATCTCAGATTTATCCTTCTAGCTGCTCCAGAACATTGGAGGCTAGAAGGAATAAATATTTTTTACTATGTGGTTTTCTGAGTCAGTTTTATTTTACAATAAAAGGATTTTTTTCTTAAATGTACTAGGTGCCTTCATGTACCAGGCACAATCGTTGGACCTGAGTATTTAAAGGTAAACAAGACTTATGTGCCTTGCCTATGTCTCTCTTTGGTTCAGTAGCTACAAGATTTTTGGAAGAGAAGGAACTGAAGTCTCTTCATATTCTAGAGTGCCTGGTATCCACATTAAGAATTAAAAAGAGAGAGTAAGAA
>PVIY010042625.1:0-20848 GCA_004026745.1 Myrmecophaga tridactyla | reverse complement strand
GTGCGTATTAAATTTGATTAGACTAAGGAACGTCTCCACCCATTCTATGTGAATCTTGATTACTTTACTGGGATCCTATAAAAAAGGAGACATTTTTTTTGGAGAAAATGCCCTTTGAGAATGATGAAAAAGCCACAGCAGAGCTGAGCAGAGCCACAAGGATGAGAGAACCACAGAGTCCACTAGCCAGTGACCTCTGGAGATTCCGAGAGAGCAGAGAAGGATGACAGAATGCTGCAGAACCAAAAAGCAGGGAGTCCACCAGCCAGTGACGTTTGGAGATAAAGAAGGAAAACACCTCTTGGGGAGCTCCATGAAGCAGGAAGCCTGGAGAGGCACTTAGCAGACACCGTGTTCACCATGTGCCTTTCCAGATGAGAGAAAAACCCTGACCGTGTTCGCCATGTGCTTTTCCACTTGAGAAAGAAACCCTGTATGTCATCGGCCTTCTTGAACCAAGGTATCTTTCCCTAGATGCCTCAGATTAGACATTTCTATAGACTTGCTTTAATTGGGACATTTCCTCAGCCTTAGAACTGTAAACTAGCAACTTATTAAATTCCCCCTTTTAAAAGCCATTCTGTTTCTGGTATATTGCATTCCAGAAGCCAGCAAACTAGAACAGAGTCTCAGAAGGAGTAGAAAGAGAGAAAGGAGAAGAAGAAATATTAAAAAAAAAAAAACACTTCCCCAAATTAGTGAAAAATGGGCGGGCCACCGTGGCTCAGCAGGCAAGAACGCTTGTCTGCCATGCCAGAGGACCCGGGTTCGATTCCCGGTGCCTGCCCATGTTAAAAAAAAAATTAGTGAAAAATAAGAATGTACGCATTTAAGAGATCCAGTGAACCACAAACAGGATAAGTTGGGGGAGAATCACTTCCAGACAATGGCAGCAAGGGCAATACTGAGAGAAACTTGTATGTCCAAAGGTTTACATTAAAAAAGAAGAAAGATCTCAAAAACAGACCTAACCTTATACCATGGAGGAGCTAGAAAAAGAACAACAAACTAAACTCTAAGTAGACAGAAGAAAGAAGTAACAAAGGTTAGAGCAGAGATAAATGAAATAGATAATAAAAAATGGTAGAGAGAATCAACAAAACCAAAGTTAGTCTTGAAAAATATTAATATAATCAACACACCTTTAGCTGGACTGGCAAAAAATAGATAGAGAATGCAAACAGTTAAAATCAGAAATAGAAGAGCGGACAATGCCACTGACCCCACAGAAATAGAAAAAATATTGTAAGGATAATATGAACTGTATGCCAACAAATTAGATAACCTAAATGAAATGGACAAATTCCTAGAAATACACAAAACCTATTCCAACCCAGTAAGAAATGGAATATCTCAATAGACCAAGATCAAGTAAAGATATTGAATAAGTAATAAAAAACTTCACAACAAATTTCAGTACCAAATGGTTTTACTGGTGAACTTTATCAGACATTGCAGGAAAAATTAACTCCAATCATGTTCAAATACTTCCAAAAAATTGAAAAGAAGGGAATACTTTCTAACTCATTCTATGAGGCCAGTATCACCTTAATAACAAAGACATATAAAGACATCATAAGAAAAGAAAATTACAAAGCAACAACCTCTCATGAATATACATACAGTAATCCTCAAGAGAATTCCAGCAAACTGAATCCAATAGCACATAAAAAAAATTACACCCAATGATCAAATGGGACTTATATCAGGTATTTCAAGGATAATTAAACATAAGAAAATCAATTAATGTAATGCATCATATTACTAAAACAGGGAATAAAGCACAGGATCATCTCAATTGATACAGAAAAAGCATCTGACAAAATCTAGCACCCCACCTTGATAAAAACACTTAGAAAAGGAGGAATAGAAGGAAACGTCTATTTCAACATGGTAAAAGGCACATATAAAAAACCCACAGCTAGCAAAACACTTAATGGTGAAAGATGTAAAGTTTTCTCTCTAAGATCTGGAACAAGACAAGGATGCCCACTGTCACCACTGTTCCTCAACATTGTACTGGAAGTTCTAGCAGAGCAAAGACAAGAAAAACAAATCAAATGCATCCAAATTAAAAGGAAGGAGTAAAACTTTCTCTGTTTGCAGATGACATGATCCTTACATAGAAAATCCTGAAAATTCAACAACAAAACTACTGGATAAAATAAGGAAGTACAGCAAAGTGCTGAGTACATGATCGACATGCAAATATCAGTAGTGTTTCCATGGATTAGTAGTGAACAATCTGCATTGGGAACCAAGTTAAAAAATATATTTACAACAGAAACTAAAAGTGTCAAATATCTAGGAATAATGTTAACAGGGATTTCAAAGACTTGTACATAGAAACCTACAAAATATTGTTAAAAGAAATCAAAGACCAAAATAAATGTAAGGACATTCTGTGTTCATGAATTAGAAAACTAAATACTGTTATGATGTCAGTTCTATACAAAGTATCTTACAGATTCAATGCAATCCCAATCAAGATTCCTTACAGTCTTCTTTGCAGACATAGATAAGCCAATTACCAAATTATATGAAAGGATAAGATGTCCCAAACAGTCAAACAAAATCTTGAAAAGGAAGGACAAAGTTGTAGGACTCACACCTCCTGATCTTAAAACTTATTATAAAGCTACAGTCCATCAAAACAGCATGATACTGACACAAGAACAGAAATATGGACAAATGGAAGTGAACTGAAAGTTCAGAAATAAACTCTAACATCTATAGCCAATTGATTTTCGATAAAGGTGCACGTCCCCTCTGGGGAAAGGATAGCCTCTTCAACAAGAGATGCTGGGAAAATTGGATATCTATATGTATTGGTTTGCTAAAGCTGATGAAATGCTATATACCAGAAGTGAATTGGTTTTTAACAATGAAAATTTATTAGCTTACAAGTTTGTAGTACTAAGGCTATGAAAATGTCCAAATTACAGTATCAACAGAATGATATCTTCTGCCTAAAGGCCAGCTGCTGGCAAGCTTGGGTTCCTCTGTTAGATGACAAGGAACGTGGGGATGTCTGCTGGTCCTTCTCTCCCCATTTCATTGCTTCCAGCTTCTGGCTTTAGTGGCTCCCTCTCTGAACTTCTGCATTTTTCTCACTTTTGGCTTCTGTCTTTCTCAGCTTCTGTGGAGGCTTTTTCTGCCCTTTTATCCTCTTATAAAGGACTCCAATAAGAAGATCTCAATTGAAATAACCTAATCAGAAGGTCCCACCTACAGTAGGTCTACAGCCACAGGAATGGATTAAAAGAACTGGATCTATTCTGGGGTACATACAGCTTCAAACCATCACATATATGCAAAAGAATGAGAGGGAATCCCTCTCTCACAGAACATACCAAATTTAAGTCAAAAAATGGATCAAAAACCTAAATATAAGAAGTAAAAATATAAAACTCCTAGAAGAGATCACAGTGAAACATCTTCAGGATTTTAAGCTTCTTAAATTTTGCCCCAAAGTAAATATAAATGACAATGGCTTCTTAGACTTTAGAGCAAAAGCTCAAGAAACAAAAGAAAATATAGATAAATGGGACCTCATTCAAATTAAAAATGTTTGTATATCAAAGAACTTCATTATGAAAATAAAAATATCTAGAATATATAAAGAAAACCTACAACTCAACAACAAATGCAAAAACCCAATTAAAACATAACAAAAAACTGAATGGACAAATCTGCAGAGAAAATGTAGAAATGGCCAATAAGCACATGAAGTGATGCTCAGCAACATACATCATAGGGAAATGCAAATCAGAACAACAAGATCCCATTTCACACCCTCTAGTATAGATACTATTAAAAAATGAAAAATAACAAGAGTTGGATTGGATGTGGAGAAAGCAACTCTTGTGTATTGTTAATGGGAATGTAAAACAGGGCAGCCGCTGTGGAAGACAGCATGGCAGTTCCATGGAAACTATAAAAGTACTGTATGAGCTGGCAATCACATTTCTAGGTATGACGCCCCAATGAATTGAAAGCAGGGACTCAAACATGCAGTTGCATGCCAATGTTCATAATGGCATTCTTGACAATCGTCATTAAAAGGTGGAAGCAGCCCACATACCCACCCACAAATGACTGGTAAACAAATGTGGCATACATATGCAGTGGAATATTACTCTGCCACAAAATGAATGGCATCCTGACGCATGAGATCCATGGATGAAGCTTAAAGACATGTCAAATGAAATATCAGTCACAAACGGACAGACATTGCATGATCTAATATGAAATAATTAGAATATGCAAATTCATAGTCAGAAACTCAAGTATAAGTTCCTAGGAGCTAGGGTGGGGATTGTGAATAAAGAGTTAGTATTTAATTGATGCAGAGTTTTTGTTTGAGCTGATGGAAAAGTTTAAGAAGCAGGTGGTGGTGATGGTAGCACGGCACTGTAAATGCAATTACCGCTTCTGCATCGTGGATTTGAGAGTAGTTAAAATAGGAAGTTTCGGGTTGTCTCTACACTACCAGAATAAAAGCTTGGCAAAAAACAATGAGTGTATAACAACAAAAAGTATGTATCAATATATCTATATCTATACATCTCTCTCTCTCTATGTATCTATGTATCTATCTATCTATATAAAATAGACTTTTATAACTGTGAAAACCTTGCTGATCATCTGGTTTGAAATGTTTTGCAGAATGTAAATCAGCTATAGAGCACCTTTAAGAAAACTTATCCAAGGTTATATCACTACTTGTAATCATTCAATTATTTACTTAATTGCTGTTGTTGATACACATTTCAAATTACTTCTGAAAAACTATCCTACATTTGATACAGGACCTCTTTATAATTTAGTCAAGGAATGCTGTGAAATTAGAAGAATTGTGTTATATGCCTACCATGTATCATAAGAATGTGAGGGTTGATTTCTTCACTCCTGACTGTACAGCTCTGGCTTCCAATGGCTTCAGGCTATTTCTTTCCACTGGAGAGACAAACAGTTATTCAATCTCTGCAGTTAGATGTAACTTGAGGATTTAAATGGAGTCAATTTTTCAAAATTTGCCTTTAACATCTTAGCATGGTATGAATTTGCCCCAATTAAATAGTGCCACACTTAGCTAGCAGCATTAGCAAGCAAACAAAGTTGATGACAATCAAGAATGTATTTAAAAATAATTTCTGCATATTAAATTTTAGGTTCTATAAGAACATAAAGATAAGCAAGGAAAACTCTCTTTCTCAGAAAGCTTAGAATTTATTAGCACGGGTAAAGAACACACAGAATGATAATATAAGACAGAAATAAATATACTATCAATGACTCTAATTTTGAATTGAGATAAAAACAATTCTGAGAATATGGTAGGTCTGGCTGGAGCAGAAACTGAAAAGGAAAAATAAATCAAAGCAGGAACACCTGGTTAATTAAAAGTACAAGACTCAGAAATAATGCACATCATTTCTGCTCACAAGCTGTAGACAAGAACTAAGTCACATCGCCACATATAGCTGCAAGAGAGGCTGGAAAATTTCTGTCCTAGTTGGCAGCCCATGTGCTTGGCTAAAACCGAGGGAGTTTGCAGTTGATTATTCTCTATTTTTTTTCTGCATCCATTGAGATGATCATGTAAATTTTCTCCTTTTATCTATTCTTGCAGGGATTTGTACTATTATTTATTCTAGTTGTAACAATCATGCATACCTGAAATAAACAGAAGGTGATAACAGCATGATCTCATATACATTTCTGGATTTAGCTTGCTAATTATTTTAGAATTTTGTACGCATGTTGTCCTTTTTATTACTTAGATATATTTTTTTCTCATTAACTTTAGTGGACTTTTATTTTCAATCCTTTGGACTGCTTCTGTATTGCTTTAATATTCTCTGAATTGAGCAAATCTTCCCATTATTTTCCATTTAGAAAACCTGCCCTTATTAGAAGATGGAGATTCCTCCTTAAATGTGATCTGCATTGACAGGAATGGAGCTTTAATGTGGTGAAATATCTCACCTGAGCCCTGGGACTACGTCACAGATAGGACACACAGGATCTAAGAAAGTAGTTTTAAAAGTCACATTCTACTAAGGAACACAATAGAAATGAAGAAAAATGCTAATCAGGGGCACTAAACTCTTAGGCATGGCGAATCCCCCATAATGATGCCAGGTTTTGCTTTCTTTTAGTCCCCGACCCCTGAGAAGTCCCCTATGTCCCACCCTTTTGCCATGCATTAAAGAGGCATTTAGATTTTAGTGAAAATTGTCATTTAAATATCTCATCTATAGCTTTCATGTGTACTATACCAGGAAGTGATTTACTTTGTATTTGCTTCACTCTAATGCAAGAACAAGAAGTTTCTTAGTCACACTTCAACTGAAATAAGGAAACTAGTTTTGCTGCCAAATCCAATAGGTATGAATATATCAGCATCTTATATATTCAGGTCTGCTCCTGCATTGCTGACCACACCCACTTAGGTTTCCTCTCTTAAATTTCATCATTCTTTACTTGAAGACTTTCTTCTACCAGCTTACTTTCTCCATCTCCTTTATTCTCCTTCTCAGCTTCCTTTCTAAATTCTGGAATGCCCTGAACTGCTTCCAGCTCTGCATCTTTTCTCTAGAAGACCCCATCCCCTTTGACTCTATCTTTGAAGTGAGGACAAGCCCCCAAATATGGATTCTTGAGCTACCAGCCCATATTCCAAACAGCCCATGTAACCTCCACTGTTGGCTCTCAAATTTAATAAGTCCTCAAAATGGGTTCTCTCCCAAGGCTCTCTCTTCTGAGTTATCTATTCTACCAACATTCCAATTGCTAAAGTAAAAAGCATAATAATGATTCCTTTCTTTTTCTCATCTCACAACTCTAATTCACCGGTGATTACCTGTTGGCGCTACTACAAAATCATACCTCAAAATGTCTCCTACTCTCTGAATGCTCTGCCAACATTATCCAAATTATCTTTGTTTTCTTACCTTTAATGTTGAAATACACTTTTAAATAGTCTCTCATATCTTATTCTTGTATCCATAATCCACTCACCCCCCAGTAGTCAGAATAACCCCTTGAAAACTTAGATCACATTAGACCAATTGTCCTGATTAAAATACTTCCAAGAACCTTGTTCATACTGGTAATGATATCCAGCATTGGAGTGTGGTCAAGAAGGCACAGCAATGTCAGTGCCTTGCTCTATTGTCAACCCACGTCACAACACACTCTCCTTCCTACACTTCAGCTGTACTCGAATCCTTTTTTTCTCAACCTGTGCTAAAGTTATTCATAATATTCAAAAGGTAGAAACACCCCAAATGTCCATAAACTGAAGAAGGGATAACGAGATATTGATGTACTCACATACGGGAATATTATTTGATGGTAAAAAGGAATAAAGTACCGATACCTGCTTCAGTGTGGATGGATTTTGCAACATTATCCTGAGTAAAAGAAGCCAGTAACAAAAGGCCACATATTAAATGATTCCATTTATATGAAATGGCCAGTATCAGCAAATCTATAGATGTAGAAGCAGATTAGAAGTGGAGTAGGACTAGAGGAGGGCAGGGATAGAAGGGTGATGACTGTAAGGCAACAAGTGTCTTTTTGAGATGAAAAAAATATTCTAAAACTGTGTTGATGGTTGCATGTATCTATGAATCCGCCAAAATCCATGGAATTGTATACTTCAAACAGGGTGAATTGTATGTGAATTATACCTTAATAAAGTTGTTCAAAAATGTTGATGTAATTCTTTCTCCACAGTGATTTGAACAGTGAATTAAAAAGTATTTGCAAAGTCCCCTTGGGGGAGTGCCGAGAAAGGGGGAAAATTCAACTTCCCCATGTGGAGAATTCCTGATATTCTCACAAGCAGTGGGGACAACCAAAGCAATAGGCTGAGCCTCTAATCATGGGGTTTGTTCATATGAAACTTAACCCCATAAAGGATAGACTAAGTCTACTTAAAATTAGGCCTAAGAGTCACCCCCAAGAGAACCTCTTTTGTTGCACAGATGTGGTCTCTCTCTCGCAGCCAACACAACAAGCAAACTCATCACCCTCCCCCTGTCTACGTGGGACATGACTCCCAGGGGTGTGGACCTTCCTGGCAACTTGGGACAGAAATCCTAGAATGAGCTGAGACTCAGCATCAAGGGATTGAGAAAACTTTCTTGACTGAAAGGGGGAAGACAGAAGTGAGACTAAATAAAGTATCAGTGGCTGAGAGATTCCAAAAAGAGTCAAGAAGTTATTCTGGAGGTTATTCTTACACATTATATAGATATCACCTTTTTAGTTAAAGTGTAACAGAGAATCTGGAGAGAAGTGCCTGAAAACATAGAGCTGTGCTCCAGTAACCATGTTTCTTGAAGATGATTGCATAATGATACAGCTTTTGCAATGTGACTGTGTGATTGTGAAAACCTTGTGTCTGATGCCCCTTTTATCTACGGTATGGACAGTGAGTAAAACATATGGATTAAAAATAAGTAAATAATAGGGGGAATAAATGTTAAAATAAATTTAGTAGATTGAAATGCTAGTGATCAATGAAAGGGAGTGGTAAGGGGTATAGGAAAAAATAGGGGAAACAAAGGCCAAAATATATTGGGTATATGGAAATATTAGCAGTCAATGAGAGTGAGGGGTAAGGGGCATAGTACGTATGAGATTTTTCTTTTTCCTTTTTACTTCTTTTTCTGAATTGATGCAAATGCTCTAAGAAATGATTGTGGTGATGAATATACAACTATGTGATGATATTGTGAGTTATTGATTATATACCAAGAATGAAATGATAGTATAGTAAGAATATTCATGTTTGTATGTTATTGTGTTTTAAAAAATAAAAACAATAAGAAAAGAAAAAAAGAAGAGAAAAAACGACTGTGTTAGTTTCCCAGGGCCGCTGTAACAAATACCACAAACTGGCTGGCTTAAAAGAGGCATGAATTGTCCCATAGATCAGAGGCTGGAATCCCACATGGGGGGGCTTGCAGGGCTGGCTTGCTCCCAAGGCCGAGACCATCGCATCCTGGCAATCCACTGTCATCTAGGGGTCTCTCGGCTTGAGTCCACTCCTCCGTTTTCCCCTAATTTTAGGTTTCTACTTCTGTGTCCAGTTTCTTTTGCTTATATGGACTTGGGCCAGAAGGATTAATCTCCCTCATTCAGCCTGAGCACACCTTCACCAAAATGGCTTTATTTACAAAAGGACCAGGGGTGGGGGACTGAACGTGCCTTTTGGGGGAGGCATGATTCAAACCCCATATATTACTACATAAAAACAATGAGGCTGCAAAAGAGCATTTATAATATGATTTTACTTTTAGTTAACATTCAAACCCATGGAAGAAAAGAAAATCTAGAAGAATATATGCAAGAATATCAACACATGGTTACATCTTGATAGTGGGATTATAAATAATTTTACTTCTTTATCTGCATTTCTGATGACATAAATGTTCTCAAACTAAATATACCCTGGACGAGTTTTGTTTTATAATTAGAAAAATGGCCTGTATGACTAGTTTTATTTTGAAAGAAAAAGAAAGGTAAATGGTGCTCAAACATTAATTATTTTCGTTTTCAAAAGATTTTTTCTATGTTTGTATCTTCAGCAGATTAAAAGCTTGATAATGTATTTTATAAGGAAAGAAGAACAAAAAACTCCAAAAATATATAATAGAACAGAAACATTTGTAGCTTTGCTTTATTTTGTTTAATATTAAATATTGTTTCTGATTCCACGTTCCATCACTCCTTTTTTTTGTCATGTTTTGCATAGACCTTCGTGTATCTGTCACCTTCAAATCAATAAATCTGGGGTAAGAAAATGAAACTTTCATTTATTTCCTTCCATTACATTTAAATTGACTAAAGAATAGGGTTTATGTTTGCAGTGGTTATGAAATTTATGGTCCTGGCAGCTTAGATGAAGAATCCAGAAGGAAAATGGGCATGAGTGGCAGGCATGGGATGCAGTAACACCTCACAAGCAGTGTTACCTCTTTTCTTCCTTTTACGCAGCCAAAAATCCTAATTCAGAAACCACATGTCAAGGAAAGTTGGTCCTCTCCATTTCCCTTTCCCTCCATATTCCTTCACTTGTCCAAATTATATTTAGACAACTAGGAAGTATTGCAGCAAAATATTTTCACAGGAATTCCAAATGAAATTTTAAAAATCATGAAGCTTAAATTTTCTCAGTATGAGGATTATTGCAGTCTAAGGGAAAGTAAGTATTCGAAGCTCATTGAGGGTCGATGGGTGAGTTTCACTCTCGATTTGGGAAACAGTGCCACCGTTGTGAAGTGATGTAGTATTTTAAATAGATTCTAGGCTAACTTCATGTCATCCAAATTTTGGCACCTTCTGAACAAATGAAACTCACTTCTCCCGAATTTTATGGTCAGCTATTTGTCTTCTAAATCAAAGTTGCATGACAATTTCCCATGATAATATTATCGTTCCTGCTTCCACTATAAAACTGAAACGTAAAATGTGCACTTTTTCGTTTCTTTTCTCTTGGCTCTCAATACAGTCTCAAAGTCCCCACCCGGTGACTCTGCAATCCTGTATCCCTTTCTCCTTCGGTGAGAGACCCCGGTCCTACTCAGCAAGTAAGAGGCACTTTCAGCCACATGACATCTTTCTTAGCAGAAACATATGACGAAACAAAAGACGTTTCTATTTATGATGAACTTTCTAACTGACATTGGAAATGTTATTAAACAAAATATTTTTAGTAGGGAAATGCCATAACTCCCTGATTGGCATACTGCAGATTTAATTACGGTGCAAAGTGCAGACTTACTTCAAGGCATAAACGCGTTGGCACTTACGCTAAGGATATTTGTGTGCCACATTAAAATATCTATTGTAAGTTTAGTAAAGGCAAAGCTCCTTGCATTCTTTTGTGGCATATACAAACTGTTTTCATGTTTAGGAATAACTATAGAGAAGAATAATTTTATAAGTTAAGTAGTAGTAATGGAAAAAGTTGAATAATCCAACACTGTATGCCTTGCCAGAATGAATTTTCCCTCGTCCCCAGTTGGCCCACCTGATGTCCACATCGGCGCTCGCTTTTCCCTTTAAGTCTAGAACATGTCGTGGTTTGGGATAGGAAGCTAAAAGAGTCTTTAGAGACTAGAGCAGCACAGTCTATTTTAGTCTGTCTCTGACAACAAGCATTCTGCTTTGTTCCAAAGAAATGTCCTCGTCTTTTACCTTCAGGTTTAGCACATAGTTTCTCTTTTTCACAGAGTCAAAGCCTCTGTTTATTCACGGGCGTCCTGTCCAGTATCCTGTTTCCCTACGATGGCTTTCTGCCTGAAAGCACTGCCATTTTGTTGCTGCACAGCTGTTTACCTGACCCAGCTGCTTACCTGGCCCAGCTGCTTACCTGACCCAGCTGCTTACCTGGCCCAGCTGCTTACCTGACCCAGCTGCTTACCTGAAGCATCCCCAGCTCCTCTTCCCCATCTGCCCCCCTAAAATGGAATTGCAGTTATTCTTCAAGGGCGGGTACCTGTCAGGATGAAAACAGTTATTTGGTGTTAGTCCTTGGAACTGATTGCATTTGGGCCAGTTATGGCTGTTGGTTGTGGTCTCTAGCTGGAGTGCCCTGCTTTGAGAGTAGACTTTTCTCCAACCGCCACGTGTGTCTTGCGGGAGCGGTGGCCAGGTGCTCGGAAAATGTTTTAGGCCTTGTCCAAATGCAGAGAGGAGAAATGAGAGCCAACAAGTGGCACTTGAGAGCCGCCTCTGAAGATTACAAAAAAGAAAGCATCTTGGAAAATATATCTTTAATAATCCTGGAGTAGCATCCAGAAACTCCAGAAAGGGGACAGCCACTCCCTCATAAAAAGAAGGTTCCATGCCGTGGCCTGTGGCATGGCTCTCCTCTTGCCCCAGCCCTGTGAGCAGATTTGCTTGCAATGTAATGCATAAAACAAAGAACATAGAAGAGGAGGAAGAGGAAGAAGTAAAGCAAAATAAAGTCCAGGCATGTAAGTGATTAAATAAATAGAAATAAATAATAAAAAATAATACGAAGTTAATGAAGTAATTGAGATAATTATCAAAGATAAAAGACTGAGTTTTTAAAATATTAAGATAAAATTATGAGACTTCCTATAAAGAAAATAAAAGGCTAGAATCACAGAGATACAAATTTAAGAGCATTAAAGTGAGAGAAACAAAATAAGCAAAAGTTAAATCTAGTAAATAAAGTTCAACGTGTTAATAGGAAGTAACGACAATATGCTCCAACACTATAGGAAGGAAGTGGCCATATAGGAATTAGTGAGCAAAGGTACAGAACCTCTCTTCTACCACTTCTTTAAAGGACTTTTCAAGGGTAATTTTGAATATTCTCAAATTCTTATTTAGAAACTAAATAAAAGAAGCAGAAAATGAGACTTGAGTCCATACCATAAATTATTTCATCGTTTTGCTGACTATTGACTGCTTATCATTTTCATAATTATAAGAATACTGCAATTAACATCTTGGCATGTAAATCTCTGCCACCTTCCTTGGAATTACTGGGTCAAATGGCATGACTGTTTAAGCATCTTAAAAGTATATGACCAAATGTATTTGCAGAAGGATTGTGTACATTCATATTTTCACCAAGAATATAAAGAATCTCATCTCACTTTATGCTTGCTGGCTTTGATTGTTATTATTAATTTGATTGCTTATTTCAGCATTTGACTATTAATTTGAAAGGTAAAGATAGTATCCCATCTTACACACTGTGCAACAGAAATATGTCTCACTCCTTTCTCTAATTCTTCAGAGCCAAGGCAGTGCAGACCACAAAAAGCATTATTTTTCCAGACACATGAGTACTGAATTATTCAGGCACCCACAGGAGTGGGCTGAGAGAACATGGCCCTTAACAGCTTCAAGCCAGCACAGCTGGGATAAGGTGTATGGGATGTTTTGGGTTTTCTTTTATAGTTTTATTCCTCTTTCTGGATTAACGAAAATGTTGTAAAATGATCGTGGTGATGCATGCATAAGTATGGGCTGATGCTGTGAGCCCCTGGCTGTGCAGATTGAAAGGGTTGTATGGTGTGTTAACATAGCTCAATAAAATTGCATTAAAGAAAAAAAGTAGCATGGTATGGTATTAAAAAGAAAGAAATAGCATGGCTGAGTTGACTGAACATTTTAATTGAGGTTGGATGAGCTTTCAGGTCTACAGGAGTAAAGAGCGCTAGTAGGAAAACAGGAGGTGAGATCAGGATGGCAGCAACTAAAAGGTGTGTTTTCAAGTCAGATAACAGGGTGTGGGGATGTTTATATAATTCCTATCAGTCATTGGCTGTTGAAAGCTACTACCTGAGGGAATTAGCCAAAAGGAGTTCCACTCTACCCTGTTGACCAGAAGAAATCTTTAGGCAAAGAAACACAGGTAGCCACACAGTTAGGCTGGTACACACTGAAAAGGTGGGTGAAAAGGGAGGCTGGCGGGCATTGGGGGCATCTGCTGTCCTGGAGCTGGAGGAAACCAGCAGAAAACGAAGAAAGCAAAAGAGCAGAAGCTTTCAAGCCATGGAGGTAATTGTGAAGGCTGTGGTGAGAGCCTTCTGAGTGTGGTAAGAATCATTTGAAGTGTTTGAGCAAAGGAAATACACAACTTACCTTTTAACAGGATCACTCTGACCGCTGCATTGAAAATAATTTCTAAGGAGGCAAAGACCATTTATAGGTCTTATGCATTATTCCAACAAAGAGATGCTGTGGAGCGTTTTAAAGGCATATGGGATTTACTAACAGGCAGGAAGTGGGATGTGAGAAACAGAAGCGTCAAGACAATGCCAAGATTTTTGGCCTGATTTGGAAGAATAAGTTGTCATTAAATAAATGAAAAAGATTGCAGAAGAGGCTAAGGGGAGGTGAATTACTCCAAGGAGAACGTGTGGTTGCTTCTGCCACACCCATAGTTCAAGACCATTTAAACCAAATTCATGACTTGAGGATTTGGGTGTCATCCAAGAGATGTAAATTTGTGTCGCAGGTCTACACTGGGTCAGCTTGGGCTTTTGCTTACAAATTCTTAGTAGAGGCTTTGTTTTCCACCTCCTGCTCTTCCCAAGACCAAGGCAGCTTTCCTTATAGTCTCCTGAAGATGGCAGGGCAGTGTTACTTCGGTTTCATCCTCTTCTCGAAGGTGTAGCTCTTTGGGTCTCATCTTATTTTAGCAGCAAAGCTGGAGGGCCTGAGATTTTGAGATCTGTCCACAGAATACCATAAACCCCACAGACCATGCAGGCGGAGGTTCCCAGCTTCCAGGTCCGTCGGTAATGCCCAGAAGGGATGAGTTTATTAGCCTACTCATGTCTATGAATTTCTGTTTTTACTTAGAGTTTGCCCCAGTGGTTCCTTCCTATCTAATTAACTGTAATGTTTTAAATAGAATTTTAAAAATTCTTTATCTGGCATTTCTAATTGCTTTCAGTAGTAAAACAGCCCACAAAATCCCCAGACCATCTTCTTTTTAAATATTTCATAGATTTTGGCAGGTATTTGCCTCTAAGTAACTGATAAAGTATTCCATTACTCTATCACTTAATGAAAAATAAACATTCTGAGACCTCCTTGGATGATGACAGGCCAAGGCCAAAACAAAACTGTACTGTTATTTCTATGAATTATTATCAGAGAAAATTTTAAAAACCCTAAGGCTCTAGGAAGCACTGTATTTACATAGAGAACTTGCATGCAAGGAGTTGAAAAGCTGGGTAGGGAAGGAGCTAAGAGCTCAGACTCTTAACAGACATCATTGATTCAAAGTCTCACTGCACTCTTTATGTATAATCTTGGAAAGTGACGTAACCTCTCAAAACTTAGTTTTCTCATAAGTGACATAGGGTTATGAGAAATAAACAAGTCAAGGCACGCAAGTGACTAAGCATAGTGCCTGGCATGTAGTAAGTAATTGAGCAATGTTAAACACTGTACTAGTTTTCTATTGCTTTCATAATAAACTATTACAAACTTAGTGGTTTAAACAGCACACATTTGTCACCTTACAGTTCTCTAGATTAGAAGTCCAACACGAGTCTCAGCGGTCTAAAATCACGGTGTTGCCTGTGTTCCTTTCTGAAGGCTGTAGGGGAAAATCTGATTCCTAGAGCTTTCCAGCTCCTCTGGGACAGCTAGCATCCTTTTGCTCATGACCCCTTCCTCCATCTTCAAAGCCATCAACAGCGGACCAATCCCTCTCACCTGCCTTCTCTTTGGTTCTCTGCAGCTGGGAAAGGGTCTGTAATTTTAAGGACTTGTGTGATTATATTAGACCCTTTTGGATAATCCAAGATAATCTCAGATTTTAACTTTAGTTACATCTACAAAGCCCTTTGGCCACGTGAGAGGCTTCTGAAATTAGGATATTGATATCTTTGAGGGGTCATTATTCTGTGTATTTCAGCCACCAAGGATATAAGACTAGGCAAGCATTGATGTGAAAGAATTAACCAAAGCATTGATACGGTATCTAAGCATTAGCACCTAAAATGAAACAAATTAAAACATTCCAGAATGAGACCATGGACTGTAATAAAAAGAAGAGAGATTAAATCAGCTTTGGACCCCTCACTGAACACACACAGCTGGGATAACAGCGGAGTTCTCAGAAATGGAGGCACAGCTCTCTACCTCTCACATCCTCACATGTGTGGTCTCCTTTTAGGAACTCTACATGGAGAAAAGGTTTTGCAAGGATTATTTGAATTTGATTTCAGTTATTAAATGTACCCCTAACACTAATCACAAATAAAAATGTAGTTCAGTTCAAACCATAATGAATGAATTTGTTTGATCTGTAGTAGACCAATTTCTTCTTTTCACTGAGTTCCTACTTTATTAACATTTATACTTTCATGGGTACATAGATCATTTTATATGTTTGAAATGAAGTTTTAGTGAGAAATGAAATATTAATGAATATTACACCCTTCTAGTGAGTCATTGGGCTGAGCAAGACTTGAGTGACATGGAATCGGAGCTTGAGCAATGACCCCCCTGGACGGCCAGGAGGGGCAGCACTTTCTCCCTGGATGTTTCTTCCAAGTCAGATGTAACCCTTAGCAAATGCGTTTGGAAATAAAAGGTGACAGCACATGGCGAGGCACCAGCATTTGTCGCCATGTCATCTTATGAGAGAACTCACCAGAAGACAGTATCAATGAAGTTCTCTCCAGACTGATGAAGACCGCTGGGTACGTCCACTCAGGCTGGGGAGTCGTGGGGAGTAGCCTGCACTGCAACCGATGAGGCAGGGAAAGGTGATGAGCATGGGACACCGACAGACTCTGAAGCTTTGCAATCGGCACTGTAATATTTTTAGAGCGAGTCTTCCCTCCTCCAGTATCATCTGTCTGGAAGGAAAGGAACACACATACACATATGCACACACAGAGGCACTTTTACTGTTAGAGCATAAATAAGTGTATAATGAAACCTCATGTTTCACAGTGAGGCTTTCTTTGGATAATGATGTAACGATAGTTTATTCTTTAAGCACTTTCGTTACATAGTCATAAATGGGCATATAGATGAATGCTTGAAATATATGTGTTCTCCTTTTATAATGACCTTCTCCACTTGAGACTGACACTGAAACATATTAAAAATAGTCTGCAAGTAAAATGCAGTTTAACCATAGGGTTGTGACACATGTAGAAAACGTAAAACAAACAAACAAAAAGATCCCCAAGTTTGCAGAGTTATTTGTGGTCCTACCTACAGCAAGTGACCAAAAGCATTTTCTGAAATCTGATTTAGGTGATTTCTGACGGTAGCATTAAAAAAAAAAAGTGGGAGAGACAAACAGGATGAGAGCAGTAGCAGGAACACAGACTTTTTCAGTTTCTTAGGATAACGAAATAAGTAGAGAACTGAGGCTAGCAAAATAAGAAATACACAAAATACAATGAAACATCTTCAGTGCAGCTAAGTGACAAGATATCCCATGTATTCAAAAGTATTTGACAGCATCAAACCACCAAGAGTGACAGTACACACATTGCATAAAAATAAATGTGTAAAATGAGAAAGTTTGAAAAGTGATGTTTGAAGGTTTTGAGAGTCAAGGACTGTGAAACTGCTAACAAGATCACTAAAAATAACAATAATGAGCAGGAACAGATTCCTACAAAACAGAGAAAAAATATATCCTAGTATTTCAAAAAGAGATAAAAGAATTAAGGAGAGTTAGAGAAATAGCAGAAGCTATTACAAAATCGCATATTTTTTTAATTAGAAAAACACAGGAATGATTGGAAAGCATGGAAATACGAAAGACTGCTAACAGATCCCAGGCCAAAGGGCAAAGTGAAAGGAAAATACCATGTCTGAAGTGAAAATAAATTTAAAAAGTACAAAAGAACCAGTAACAACATGATAATATCATGAGGAAAATAGAAGATGGGAAAGAAGAAAGTAGAAAAAAATCAAATAGAAATAAACAGATAAAAGAGACTCAATATAAAGTGGTAGATATAAATAAAAGTCAGTCAAAGAAGAGCCAACCTATGCATAAGAATCTCCAGAAAAACTCAAAGCAATGGAATAAAGCTATACCAAAATCTATGTTTCAAGCAAACTTTGCTGAAACAAAAGTCTGGAATCCACATTTTAAAGTGCATTATTCCAGAAAAACCAAGCCAGAACAGTGAACATTGAGACATTTTCTAGTAATATTATGGGTCTATAAAAATGAAAAAATATCCTTGGGACCCCCAGACAAAAAGACTAGGGGAAGCATTTGACCTTTCTATGGCACAATGTTATTTACTTCAGAGGAATCTGAAGATGTATAGTTTAAGATAATCAGGGGAAAAAAAAAAAGAGCTTATGGGGGGAGGGGGGCGGTGTGAGGGTAGTTCAATGGGAGAATTCTCGCCAGCCATGTGGGAGACCCAGTTCGATTCCCAGCCCATGCACTTCCTCAACAAACAAACAAAGAAACCAACAAAAAAAAATACGCAAAAATACAACAAATGTACTACAATGATCACATGGAGAAAGCATGAAATGTGACCCCGCCAAACAGCATACAAAAATAAATAAATAAATAAAAAGAGCTTTAGAAAAAGAGGAAAATAAGGAAAGGATGAGGTTACTAGCTAATTTCTTTATTTTTTATAATAAAGAACCAATTGTATCTTCCAAAAGGACAATCTAAGGTAACATTGAAAGGTAATTCTTAAGATAAATATGTGAGCTTCTTAAATATCAAAATAATATATGGACCCCCTCAAAAGATAATACACAAAATATTTATTTGGTACAAAATTTATATTTTGACTAGTGCATTTCCTAATATAGCTTATGTTGGCAGTTACATTGAACACCATAAGTACATGGAACCTTAAGTAGGGCATGAGATTTTGTAGGTTTGTTCAGAGGGATGCCCCAATAAATCCAGAGTGATTTGAACAGTGAATAAAAAAGTATTTGCAAAGTTCCCTTGGGGGAGTGGCGAGAAAGGGGGAAAATTCAACTTCCTTATGTGGAGAATTCCTGATATTCTCAGAAGCAGTGGGGACAACCAAAGCAATAAGCTGAGCCTTCAATCTTTGGGTTTGTTCATATGAAACTTAACCCCACAAAGGATAGGCTAAACCTACCTAAAATTAGGCCTAAGAGTCACCCCCAGAGAATCTCTTTTGTTGTTCAGATGTGGTCTCTCTCTCAGCCAACACGACAAGCAAACTCACTGCCCTCCCCCTGCCTACACAGGACATGACTCCCAGGGGTATAAACCTCCCTGGCAACATGGGAGAGAAATCCTAGAATGAGCTGGGACTCAGCATCAAGGGATTGAGAAAACCTTCTCGACCAAAAGAGAGAAGAGGGAAATGAGACAAAATTAAAGTGTCAGTGGCTGAGAGATTCCAGAGTCAAGAGGTTATCCTCTTGACTCTTATGCATTATGTAGACATCACCTTTCTAGTTAAGGCATATTGGAGAGACTGGAGGGAAGTGTCTGAAAATGTAGAGCTGTGTTCCAGTAGCCATGTTTCTTGAAGATGATTGTATAATGATACAGCTTTCACAATGTGACCAACTGAGATGAAATCTATCAAAAATATGGATAAGTAAAAATGTACCTAATTCATTTTTTAAAAGAAAAGTCTTCTCAGTTGCCTATCGGAGCAAAATTTACCTCTATGCCTCATGCATAAAGGTAAAACATATGTATTAAGTAGCATCAAAATTAAAGTATGCTCGAAAAATCAACACAGGTACTCCTGGAACTAATAAGGAAATATAGCAAGCTTACAGAATACTTGGTTAATATTCAAAAAGCAATTGTTTTTTTAAATATCAGCAATGAGCAATTGGAAAGTTTAAATTTAAAACAAAGTATCACTTCTGATAGAACAAAAATGAAATACTCAGATATAAATCTAACAAAAGATGTACAGCATCTATATGTGGAAAACTACAAATCTCTGATTAAAGAAATCACATATCAAATTAAATGGAGAGATAAATATTCCATGTTTATAGATTGGAAAATTCAATATTGTTAAATTTTCAGTTCTTCCCAACTTGATATGTAGATTCAATGGAAACTCAATTAAAATCTCAGTGAGCTATTTTGTAGAAATTGATTCACCAATTCTAAAATTAATATGAAAACACAAGAAGTCTACAATAGCCAACATGATGCTTGTAGGACACATGCTATCAGATTCCAAGACTTGCTATAAAGTTATAGAAATCAAGGCAACATGGTATTGGTGAAAGAATAAACACATAGATCAATGAAACAGAATACCAATTCCAGAAGTACAACCACATAAATAAAATCAATTGACCTTTGACAAAAGACCAAAGCCAATTAAATTGAGAAAAGATAGTCTTTTCAATAAATGATCCTACAATAATTGCATGTTCATACATAAAAATGAAGCTAGGCATAGGTTTTACATTTTCCATGAAAATTAATTAAAAAATGAATCATCAATCTAAATATACAACACAAAACTGTAAAGCATCTAGAAAAAAACACGGGAGAATATCTAGTTGACCTTGGATTGAATAATGACCTTGAGTTTCTAGATACAATATCAACAGCATGATCCAAGAAATAAAAAGTAGATTAAAATTAAAATGAAAAACTTCTGCTCTGTTAAGACGTTGTTAAATAGTTAAGAGATAAACCACAAACTGGATGAAAATATTTTCAAAACACATATCCGATAAAAGACATATCAAAAATATGCAAAGAACATTTAAAACTCAAAAATAAGAAAACGAACAACCAAAATAAAAAACAGGCATAATCTCTTAATAGAGAACTCACCAAAGAAATGCTGTAAATAATCATATGAAAAGATCCTCAACCTCAGTTTTTATTAGGAAATTGTAAATGGAAAAAAAAGATGCCACCACACACCTACTATGGTGGCTAAAATACAAAAATTTACAAAATAAATTGCTGACATTGCACCTTTGTGATTCTCCTCCCCAAAACATATAACCCCAGTATAATCATGAGAAAAGCACATCAAACACACTCCATTAAAGAACATTCTTTACCCAACCTAATTACCTAACCTGTACTCCTAAAAACTGTCAAGTTCATCAAAATCAAGGAAAATCTGAGAAACTGTTGCAATCAAGACAAGTCAGGAATATTAAATGTAATGTGACACCCTGGGTGGTACCTGGAGACAGGAAACAATATTAGGTAAAAACTTTAAAAATCTAAATAAAGCATTGCCTATGAAATCATTAAAAATAATACATCAGTATTGGATTATCAATTGTAATAAATGCACCATACTGACATAAGATGTTAATAATAGGGAAAACTGGGTATGGTTATATG